>JAYJMH010009772.1:0-23972 GCA_036873815.1 Phacellophora camtschatica
ATATGTTTACCTGAAGATAAGATATATTTACCTGAAGATAAGATATGTTTACCTGAAGATAGGATATGTTTACCTGAAGATAAGATATGTTTACCTGAAGATAGGATATGTTTAAGATAAGATATGTTTACCTGAAGATAAGATATATTTACCTGAAGATAAGATATGTTTACCTGAAGATAGGATATGTTTACCTGATAGCCGAAGCTGAAGCACGTTTTGAGGTAGCAAGATAAAACTCGCTTGTTTTGAATATTTCCAGCCCAGAGGACAACATGAAATACTGAATAAATCTTGCAGTTTTCATAATTACAGCACTAAATGTTCCTAGATGAACAAAAATATATGTTATACACATCATCAACTTATAACATCCATCCAAGTACACAAAATTAAAAATGATTTACAATGGAGCTTTGACTTTGAACTGAGAAATAGCAAGATAAAACAATTTAGGGCCCCTTTAAGTGTATAAAAATCGGGGGAGGGTTGTAACCTTTGAGTGATTGAGTGAGTGAGTGAGTGAGTGAGTGGGTGGGTGATCGCGTGCCTAGCCTGCAAAAGATACATAATATAAATACCAATCCACCAATCCCAACAAGCTGGTACTCATTTTACCGACCTTGGAAGGATTAAAAGCTGAGAGAGCCTTGAGACGCGGCTGGGACTCGAACCCCGGTGTGGCCGAAACGAGAGGCAGGAGTGCTAACCACTGTGCCGCCTTTCGATTACTTACGATATTAGTTAATCTGGCTCTGAATTTATCCTAGCTTTTCGCATCAAGAAATTATGTGCCTTTATTACTGAAGCAGAATTTTACATTTGGTTTATATATGAGCTTATTTACATATAGAGCTAATAGCCAATCACATCAGTAAATTATTATCACATGCTCATAAATACAGCAAATCTATTGGCTTTTTTCAAAAAGCAAACAAATCGACTGGTTTCTGCAGAAATTCTCTAATGCTTGTACCTTTTTCTTCCCGCTCTTTAGATTCGAGCATTTGAACTGCCAGAAGAAGATCCTTAAAAGTTTGAAAGAAAACGGTTTCGCATGTCCTGGAATAAAAAAAATCACATCGCAAATGTGAAGAATGCAACCACCTTTTTTAGAAAAAAAAAACATATTGAGGAAACTTCAAAACAGTTGTGACACAAAATACGAAGCCTGCAGTACGGTAAATTCTCAAATTTTCCTCCTGGGGTACGGTAAATCCTCGAATTAGCCCCCTGGGGTAAATTCGAAGTTATTGGGCGGGGGCTAATTCGAAGTCAAACTCATTCCTACAAGATAACTACATAAATATGAATACTATAACTAACTATTGAAAGGAACAACATATATGCATATAAACAGAATTTAATAAAATGAAGCATGAAATTTGAGGGTGGGGGCTCATTCGAGGGGGGGTGGGTTAATTCGAGGATTTACGGCATTACAATGCCATTACAGCTCACCAATATAATACAATAGTGTCAAATAAAAACCTGTCAGGTTGGTAAACAAAAACGTAGGTTTCTTTATGAGGGTTTTTAAAGTATCTTATGACGTCATAAAGATAGAAATTCAAGCATGTATCTGGCTTAATACATATGTAGGCACACATGTACTTTTCTAATTCATCTAGCCATGAGTTTCTTAAAATTTTATCAAAATTATTAAAACATAATATTGAAAATTAAGAAAAATATGTTATGCTTACTGTGTAGCTTTTCGCACAATCCAAGAAATCAAATCCAAAATGTTGTTGAACACATTCGGTTTCCATCTTGAGCTACAAATAAAAAAATACTTTTGATGATATCGACCTTTTTATTTTTGAATTAAGTTAGTTTTTTTAATGTATTTATCATAAAATATTGCAATCAACACAATGTACAAGACGATACAACAGGGAGCATGTTATAACATAGCAACCTAGTGGCCTTACAAAAAACCTAGTTACAAAGAATAATGATCTAAAATACGAAACATCAAAGTGGGGAACAAATTTTCAATTTTCCGAGACTACCGAAAACAATTATAATCCCGAATATACTTGATTACTGCCTCAAAAATTTTACTATTATAAGTTAAGTTTGTTTTGTTTGTGCTACCCGCTGCAATATGAAACTTCCCTTCAAAATATTTGCCCTTCCCTTGCAGTACCACGCAGAGATCTTCTCGCTGGAGTTTTTACTTTATTACGATCATTTGGATATACAAATCTCCAAAATAATGTTTTGATGCAGATTTTATTGTATGGTGATAAAAATTTCCCAATGAACTTAATAAAAATATACTCCTGCTAACTCTGCAATTTATCCACAAATCTGGTCGATTTGATTAGAAACTTTCACACTCCGTTATAAGCCACACAACCACCATGTCCCATTTAAGTAAAGGTGTTTTTCTCTTTATTTTGTTTTCTTTCTTTTAGTCGCATATTTAACGTCTATCTCAAATTAGATGCCACACAATATTTGCAATAATGCCGAAATTACCCATCCAAACACTTATGTCGTTTAGATCGCAGACATTTCATGTAATTTGAGACAGACCGTAGTTTCAATCTCTATGTCCAAATGGCCTTGGGGTAGTCATAGTCTTTTGCTCTTCGGGGTATCGTTGCAGTAGTATTGTATAGTTGTATAGTAATTTTTTTTTAAAGTAGTGTAGCTTGTAATTTGCATTGTAATTTTTTAATGGATAAATAAAAAAAATAAAATAAAAAAATGAAACTTGAATAGAATTTGCAAGTTTCTTGGAATTAAATCCGGACGTGAATTAAATCCGGACGTGAATTAAATCCGGACGTGAATTAAATCCGGACGTGAATTAAATCCGGACATGAAAGGGTTAAAGTGCAAATTACTCACACTAAAGAACCATTATCACTTGAAGCAAACATGCAGATCATATTACAGATAATTTTATGAAGAAACAACTGATCAAATGCAACCAAGATCAATTCTTCAGAAACTGTGAAAATCTACAAGAAAAAACCACGGTGTCAAAAAATTATGTAAAACAATAAGAACTTGTTACACTGTAACACTGTCAGAAACACAACAGATTTAAAAGTATAATTGTAGCTTTTGAGAATTATACTTTCTGAGAAAAACAACTGACGTAAAAATATAATTCAACCTTTTGGGAATTATAATTTATAGTGTCTGAGAGAAACAACCGATGTGAAAATATAATTCAACCTTTTGGGAATTATAATTTATAGTGTCTGAGAGAAACAACAGATGTGAAAATATAATTCAACCTTTTGGGAATTATAATTTATAGTGTCTGAGAAAAACAACCGATGTAAAAATATAATTCAACCTTTTGGGAATTATAATTTATAGTGTCTGAGAGAAACAACAGATGTAAAAGAATACTCTGGTCAAAACAACCGAGACAAATTTTTCAACAATAGTAAAATCAACATGCGAATTTCAAAGCGATTATACATCAAGAACAACACGAATTCTCTCAACTGGAAAATCAAAACAAGCAACTTAAGGTCAACCCAATGTTTTGCTTTTCCAGTTGAGAAAATTCAATTTGTCTTCAATGGATAATCGATTTGAAACTAGTGTGTCAATTTCAATATCGTTACAAAATTTGCCTCTGTTGTTTAAAACGTTGTTTGAAATTTTGTTATAAGATTTCGGCTCAGATCTAGCAGCCAAATCATTGCATTTATTCTTGCAACTACATTTACATTCAGACTTGCCCCAAAAGGCAATTTCTCACGATGATCACCCTTGCAAAGGATAAATAAAAAGCGAATCACATTTTTCACTAACTCTTCTCGCTCTCAATCACAGCGTCAAGTGCTTTTACAATCAATTTTTTTGAAAAACAAAAGCCTTGAAATAAGGTCGGTGTTTGATTAAAGACGAGACAATGACACATACACCATCTCTAGAATTATGACATATGACCAATGCTATTCGTTCTCGAACACTATCTCCAACTAAACATTTCTAAATAGCATTTTAAGAACGAAATGTGCAACTGTTATTTGTCATACATCTAGAGTCCTAGAGATGGTGTGTGTCAATATCTGGACTATGATCTAAGACCCTCAAATAGGCTTGGGAAAATTCCGCAGTCCAACTCATATGACTTGCAATTAATGCTCAGAAATTACCTGAATGAGAACGCTGATAAGAGCTTGGCAGGTATTGGGGTGTTGAACGGCATCTTCCAACAATGAAAGATATGCAACCATAGCAACTTGACAATCAACAGAAAAATCCTTAGGAATACTAAAATGAAAATGATTGCGTTGGCAAGATATGAAGTACATTATATATTATAAAAAGATAGTTATTCAAACTTTCAATTTTAGGTTTTCATTTTTTATTATTTTTGAAAATGAAAAATTGCTTAACAATTTCCGTTAAGTCTTTCCTTTCCTTTAAACTGTGAAAGCGTGAAAATGTATTACACACACCATCACTTTTAAAAACGGACTACTAGTTGTCATATATCTAGAGGTGGTCTTCAGCATGGGGGATGAAAATTAAAGGTTTTGAAAAAACAAATTAGCTGGGTAAAAAATAAAACTGAGCCCAACAATCAGGGACCATTATAAATTAAATCATTTGACTTTTTCCATTTGACTAAAATTTCAATATTGATACAAAATGTACTTTACTTTTTCATTTAACTATCGAAGCTTTTTGGACGCAAAATTTCCTTGATTTTGAGCCATAAAAAATAAATCAATACGTACCCAGCATCTTTGATCAAAATAATTTTGTCTGTCATGAGGTTGAGACAGTGATTTCCTAAGTTTATGCTTGATGGGTATTGGTGAAGCTAGAAAATATTATTTATTTTAAAGTCAAAGTGATTAAAAAAAATTAAATAATTGAATTGAATAATTTGAATTGTAATACCAGGTGTTCCAAAAAGAAAATACCAGGTGTTCCAATTTAACATATCAAGATGACACAAAGAACTCCACTGATAAAGATAATATTTAATCCTTTCACGCCGGGAAGGGCCATCTGGCCCATTGTGAAATAACGTAAAACGGCAGATTTTCAGGAGGTAACAGTTGAAGGAACTTTATACTAATTTAAGATACTTCAATGTAAAGTTCATCTTTTGAAAGAAGTTATGTTGAAGAAAGTATGTGCTAACTACTGTCAAATGAAGCTTTGATTGACCTCGTATTTATTCTAGTAGAGTTACTTAATTTGCTGGAAGAGGGCATTACAGTTTCTTATCAGCGGTTTCTTACATATAAAAAATAGTGTACTAAACTGGCTACACAATCTCAAAGCTGAAATTGCAAGAAAATGCAATATTTATTGAAAAAATAACGAAAAATAAGACAGAAGAATTGTGAAAAAACTCACTTGATTAGCAAGAAGATAAAATCCTTTGAATCGTTTAAAGTTGTTTACACAATCCCGTCCGCCGCGTTGAAGGTAAAGACTAAGGTTCTAAAAACAAAAAATTATTTGATGAAAACTAATAGCTTTAATTTCAAGCTAAATTCCACATGGGGTAAACAAATAAATTGTAACAATATTTGAAATTTTGGTAATGGTTAAGACTCAAGGACACCACAAAAGTGTGTGTGCATCAACTTTATCCCAGAAGAAGCTTTTAATGCAATTAATTAATTAACTACCAAGGAGCGGCTTAAAAACAAAAATAAAATAGGCCAGAAACAACGAAAAATATTTATAAAAAATGTATCAAACCTTAACAGCAATCTCTCGGAGTTTAGTATTTTGCTGATTCACCATAACAAGCAAATGCTCCACTTTCAAAATTGTTCCAAATATTCTTGTGATGAGATTATCAGGCAGAAAAGTCAGCACATTTTGTAGCATTTCAAACAAACCGAGCCTCACGTAAAACAGCAGATCGCCTTGTTCTTGATCTTCGTCCTGTGCACGAGGTGTAAAGCTTCCCACCTTTTGCGCAATGAAGCCATCAACAACCAGGTATTCATCACTGCATTGGTCTAACGAAGAAGGCAGCTCTGAATCTGAAATTATATCATACTCTTGAGAATCAAGCTTAGGAGAAATGCTTGAAAATTTCAAATTGACATCCAAGGAACGATTACGGCGATGTGCTTTCAAAATAGCGACATTCTTAGAGATGGGAGCACGTATTGCATCTTTCAAGTTTGAAGTGCCCATTTCAATGTCAACACCCAAACGGGAATTGCTGGTGTTTGTTGTGTAGTTTGCAACAAATCTCTTGTCGAACTTTTGTGACGACAGGGGAGTTGAACTAATTGGTTCGCTCTTCATGTCAGTTTCATCGATACCAATCTTTCTAAAACAGTAAAAAAAAATAGTAACAATATATTGTCTAGAAAAACGAGGGCAGATTTTGTAACAATAGTGAAATCGACAACTCAAATTCAAAGCGATTAGCCATTCAAGACAAACTGAATTCTCTCAAGAAGAAATTCCAAACATGGCTTTCTTCGTTTTGATTTTCTGCTTGAGAGAATTCGCTTCGTCTTCGATGGCTAATCGCTTGAAATTGGTTTGTCGATTTCACTATTGTTACAAAATCTGCTCTTGCTGTCAAGACATTGGTCGATTTGATATAAAAAGTCCATTGAACCTCATTAAATTAAATGCAGGCGAGTAAAATCTTAAATTAAATATCTATTTAATGATGTACTAAAATTTCATGAAAAAATGGACAACAATGTGACTTCAGCAACTTATAAAAATAACCCTTACATTGGGCTTCGATTTTAATAAGCCATAATTTCAAGGCTCTCATAATCAATATATTGCCGCAGTGACAATAAAATTGACGGCATAATTGTAAATGTCAATTTAATTGAAAGCACAATTGTAAATATACTTTTAGGTATCTTACCTCGAACCTCTGTATCTCTTTTTTGCAAAATTGAGAGAAGTATCCGAAGAATTTTTACTTGATTCATCGCTACTGTCTGCCAAAGATTTGTGTTCGTCAATTTTCGGAAATATTTTCTTCTTCTTTTCTTTGTGATCCTTCCTAAACAAGACTTCAGTGCTCGGGACCAACTCCTTGTCTGTCGAGAAATGTCCACCGGGAGATATAGAAGATGGCAAATTGGCAAGAATACTTATGAGAGAGTCCGTGCCAGATGATTGTTCGGCAAAAAGTCCCTCGGTAAAGGAATGGCATCTACGTTCAAGCTCGGTGGAATTTCTTCGCGATAACGTTCGAAGAGTGCTCCTGGCTGGTTTGATGGGAATAGCTGGTTGGAAAAACAAAACGTGTTCACGTAGAAATGTCACAATGAACAAAAAGGGGGGAATTATGTAAAAAAAAGATTGCAATTTCAAATGTAAAAATGCTATTTGAAATTCTCTGAGCGCACTCAATCAAATCAAAATAAACAAAGACAGCAAAATTTTATGATTTCGTTTATTATGATTAGCTAGTCTGCGTTGAAAGTGAAAATCTAAACTAAAAGGATCATACACCAAACGTTTGAATGGATTAAACTAAAAATGTTGTATATAAACTAAAATTCTATTTCAAGCTTTTTAAATGAATATACAAAAGTGTTTACGATAAAACTTACTTGGAGTTTTTGGTAACAAGTAAAAATTCGCTTTCGAATGCAACGTCAGTGTATTAATAGTTGGATGGGTGGCGATCAAGAATGAGCATATAGCTTTCAAAATTGGCATGCTAGGAGGATGACCCAAAACACTCTTGATAACATCAATGTACAGAGAACTCAGTGTAGGTGGAACCACATCTGCTCGATTTTGCTCTCTCTCCTGGATGAAGGGAAACAAAACAGTGTCATTGAAATAAGCAAAGGCAACTTCATGAACCAAAGGCAACTTCATGAACCATAAGATAGAAGGATAAGATGATCAGTTAAACTTTATTCATATGCAAACAAAGCAACGAAAATGTGGAATGCACTTGAGAAATCCCAAAACATTTGCTTTAAATCTAAAGAAACATATTATTAATAACTATGAATATTTTCTTCATTTATATATGTTATATATACCTTTGAATTACTTGTCAGAATTAATTAATATTTTCTGTTGACGTTATACTTCATAATCTGATTTTAAATGTATCAATTATTAGTGTTGTTTGGTTATTATTGAGAAATAATAGTAGCAATATTTATAGCACCAGTAGATTAGAATTTTTATTTATCTCATATTACTTGTTGTTTTACGTGGCCACGGATAGATACACAATGCTTTACTTGGGTCACATATAGTACATTATTCTGTATTAGGTATTGTATTTCTATAAATATAATTTCATTTGTTCATTCATGATACGTAATTTAAAAGTTAAAGGTCTTGAGTTACAGGGCACCAGAAATTTCAAATGAGTTGTATTTGATTAACGTACCCCTCATTATTCATTAATGATGTTTCAAGAGGAAATTATTCAAACTTTTTGTTATTCTGTACAACAAAGTTGACTTGACAAAGTTTTTTTCAGCTTTACTTGGCACAACTCATAACACAAACGAACCATACCTGCCGGAGCTGCCAACCAATTGCAAATACTGTGGCGGGCCTTTGCCGGAAGAGAGAGCATTTTGGGGGAAGAGATTTTGCAGCAAATCTTGTGGGAAGCGATATAATGCTGGCCACTCATTAAGGGCGAGGAGAGGTTTTGGTAAACGAGGCGGTGGGAGAGGTAGGGGTAGAGGGATGTCTAAAATTCGCCTGGCAAGGGTAAGTTCCCTTTGTACTGAGATTCTAGTTAATTTGAATGTAACAATAAAAAACAAATTTCTTTATTTTATATTTTTTGTTGAAAATTTTAAGGTTTATCGTTTATATATACTGTTGGAACATTTTTACGAAAAGTTTATTGTCGATGTATCGGGTGAGCCAAGAAAAAATTATTCAAAATGACGTCCAAAGAGCAAACGTGGAGCTCAATATTTTGTCCAGTCATTTACGAGAGAATCATCTTTGTCTTGAATGGTTAATAGCTTTGAAATTGGTACATTTGTATTCACTATTGCTACAAAATCTTCTCTTGTTTGCATATGTAGGACAAGTAAATTTTTAGCCAAGTTTACAATGAATTTAATGAGTTGAATGTGATTATATTGTTGTACTTAAAATGCATTGTTGAGGGAAAAAATATTGCTGCGTTGATTGGTTTTTCAAAAGTTTGATTGTTCGTTAGTTAGATAATTAACATTGAGCATTCGGGTACAAAAACTCGAAAAACAGAGCGTGCAATTCATTTTATTTCAGAAACCTAATACTGTCTAGATCCTTCTTGAACAATGCCGCAAGGTGTGTTCGTCATTCAATTTGAAAACAATGAGATCAACCATTGTGGTATTTTAACACTATGCTGTGCTACACCAGCTACACTACCCCTGCTCCTTCAGTCAATTGTTTTGAGCAGTTAAATTTAACCAAAAGGAAATATATAAATAAGAACATAGTATATTGTATTTAATAATATTTAATAAACGGAGAAAGCTAAATTGTTTGGTCTTATTTATTGCTAATTTCTTAGCTGAGTTAAAAGCAGGAGTCGATATTTTTAGCAGTTTGGTAGGAAATGACATGTGGAAAAATTCCAAGATATTTGACATTTGGTACATGTTGTGTTATGAGTGTGTGGAAGAAATTCAGCAGAAATGACATGGGGAAAAACTCCAAATTTGAGAAGAATATTGACCCCTGGCTGAAAGGTGTGAAATCTGCTCTTCGGATTAAAGAGTCTTACGTTCTACAAATACTTCCATGCTTTTCTATCATGCGTCCTTAATATAGTTATTAATTTCTTTAAGGAGGCAGCTCAACTAGCAGCTAAATTCGAAATGGAGCAAGCAGCTCATCAGAATATACAAGATACCACAGGTAAGCACAGGCTCTTTGATTGGCTAACGCTGATTGACACATGTCACCGAATTAGCCTATCATAATACCGCAGGTAAAGTCACCATGCCAATTTTATTAAATTTTATTGCATCAAAAGAATTGACTTAATGATACCGGATGGGCTAAAACGATTTCCCTGCATTTGCAAAGCTGCTGTGGAGGAGCTTTAGTGTTGATAATTCTGTTTCGCTTTAATTTGGCATGAGAAGCTTATCAATTAATAGTTTGACACCAAGGCTGCCAAAATCTACCCAATAATCACCGAGTTGTACTCAATAAAACCCAAGAAGTAAGGACTTCTGCTGCTGCAATTTGTTAAAAATACTTAACGTTGGCTTTAAGAATGGCTTTAAGAAAGCCGTTAGCGTTAGATTTCCTAAATTGTACATCTCAAGAATTAATTAATTGATTTTAGCAAACAAGGTATCGAGCTTTAAGTGTTGCAGTTTCCTATATCAGCGTCAAGCAAAAACAAAATAATCAAAACTAAAGCTCCTCCAAAGCAGCTTTGGAAACGTGGGATAAGCCTTCCGGTAGATGAATCGTTATGATTTTTGTTGAACTATTTTTGCTCGTTTTACTTGACAATACCTGAATTGAATTTCACTTCACAAAGACTCATGACATAAATGCTGAAAATTGGGAAATTATTAAAAAAAAGGAAGGTGTGTTGCCAATCACATTATAAAATTTTATCACGTGATCAAATAAATGGTTTGATTTGATTGTTACAATTTAACTATTCGACCAATTCAATAAATAAATAGAATTTCGGGCAATACCCGAAGTGTTTCAGTATGTCATCAGTCTCCAAAAGCTTCTATGCTACTCTGTGTTTTGGAATGCTAATTCTACATTATGTTATGGTACTCTGTGTTTTGGAACGCTACATTATGCTATGCTACTCTGTTTTTGCATGCTACGTTATGATATGCTACTGTGTTGTGGTATGCTACTGTGTTGGGGCATGCTACTCTGTTTTTTGGAATGCTACACTATGCTATGCTACTCTGTTTTTGAATGCTACGTTATGATATGCTACTGTGTTGTGGTATGCTATTATATTCTGTGCTGTGCTACATTTTCTTTTTTCTCATTTGATGCTAGACCAAGACATCACCTTTAAATACGACGATCTATTATCGTGGCCGTTTGAAGGCTTGGATCAACGTGATATCGAGGAGGATCTCTTTGATGGCATTGAACCGCTCATGAAGTATGCAACTGTACCGGCCGTTTTATGGTCTTCAGAAGATGTTGTCAGTTTTATACGGTATGTTTTAAATTACGCTTCGGAAATTATAGATTTCACACCTGTTGGTCCCAGGCCTGGTTATTGCACATATTCGATCAAAATTAACAGATATATATGGCAAAATTGTGTGGTAAACGTAATCTGCTTGAATGCGTTTTGAGAGGTGTGAAATCTACTCGTGAGCACGATAAATCACATTGTTATGTCTAGTACTGAGTCTTCCGTTTAAAAAATTCTGAGAAACTTTTATCTGAATGTGATTATGTAAACCGGCCTTTGTTGTAGATCTCAATGCGACTACGTGATTTGTTACTCCAAGGAATAGATTTCACACCCTTTAACTCAGTCAAGCATAAGGCAAAAATCGAAATTACCAAGCTTTGTTTTCTGTTTATGTTGATTTAATTGAGTTCACTCAGGTGTGAAATCCATTCTTTCAAATCAGAAATCCCATTGTCGTGTGCTATACTTGAATCTTTTGTTTCATAAAGTCGTTATTCTGGCAAGCGGTGGGGAATTTTGTAAACCAAAGATTGCAGTTTCAAACATGGCAATGCATTTGAAAGAATAGATTTCACACTCTTGAGTGCACTTAACCAATTCAAAATAACCAAAGATAGCGAAATGTTATGATTTTGTTTATTATGGTTTGCTTGACCGCAATTCTTTACGGTGATTAATTGCGTTATCATGTTTGAAACCGCAATCGTTTGTTTTCCTCATGTTGGTAGTAGCAGAATTAGACTCTACAATAAAACATAGAATCTTGTAAACAAAGGATTCATTTCTGAACAAAAACATGACAATGCGATTTGTCACTGTAAAGAATAATTTTCACACCTTCAACGCAGCCAGTTCAAATAAACAAAATTATCAAGTTTTGCTATCTTTGTTTGTTTTGATTTTATCCAGTAATCTCAGAAGTGTGGCATCCATTTCACAGTGAAAAATTGCATTTTCATGTTTGAAACCACAATCGTTTGTTTTACAAAATTCACCTTGTTATTCTTGCATCTTGCTGTTGCAGTATTTTATTTTTCATTATGACAACGCGATTTGCGATTTAAAAGAATAGATTTCACTCTTCTTAGTGCACTCAATCAAATCAAAATAACCAAAGACAACGAAATGTTATTATTTAATTCATCGTGATTAGCTTGGGCGGTTATGAAGGTGTCAAGTCTATTCTTTGCAGTGAAAAATGGCATTTTCATGTTTGAAACCGCAATCTTTCGTTTTTCAAAATAGCATTTAGAACCCCCTCTCGTTCATGCTGTTTAAACTACACGGGATTTAATTTGTTCTTCTCCATTCCGTTCAGCGAAATACCCGGTTGCCAACAATATGCGGAACGTTTTTTAGAGGAAGAGATTGACGGACAGGCACTAATGCTTATCAAAGAGGAACATTTAGTACAATCGATGGGTATAAAACTTGGACCAGCTTTAAAGATATCTGCACATTTACGATCTTTCAAAAGCCGCTACGGGGTAAAGTACTTTACGAAATATCTCGCATCACCTTTATGAATATTTTTTAATATTTATAATGTTTTGTAAATATTTATGAAGAGAAATTATTTAATTTTCAAAAAGATGAAGGGTTGTTTTGTTTTTGAAGAATTGAAGAAATTAGTAATAGCACACATATTTTTTATGTAATATATTTTATATTACAAAGCAAAGAGTTTAATTTCAAAATTGTGAAGAATTTTTCAGTAATTTCACTGCCAAACTTTTCAAACGCACTTAAACCGGGTGAGTAAAAATAGTGTAATCGTTAGACAAGCTATAAAATAACAAAGATTCCTTGTTGGCACGGGAATCAAAAGTAAAGTGGTATCACCCTGAATTGATCATCGCCCCGAACAAGTCACTGGTTTACAATGATTTTTTTTATTTATGAGAGTTGCATGATGTAACCTCAATTCAGATGCACGCATCAAGAATTTACTTGTTTCAAAAGCGTGAAGAGTTTGAACTAATTGGCAATGATCCCATGGCTAGAAATTGTTATTTGGTGCTTGCGACCAAACTAATTTTGCCTACAAATTTCCTGCAAGATATTGGCAATTTAACATAATAAACAATGTAACTTTCGACTAAATTCTACAAAATTTCCTGCAAGATCACTTTTTGAAAAAATCCCTGTGACCATGTCGGGTGCTTTTTCATGCCATGAATGATCCATTCAGAGCGACACCACGCTATGTGGCGAATATTTAAAGGCACTAATTTATCAGTAAAATGCCAACTTAGGTGATACTACTTTTTCCAGTAAAATTGGCTGTTACTTCGTCACTGAAATAAATTATTACCAAGATTGAAAACTTACACGATTTTTGCCAGTTCAAGCTTTGCTCTTTAAAGTAATGTTAATTCTGTTGGGCTACCTTTCAATTCACAACAACTTTACTCTAGAAAATTTCATAAAACAGAAGATTCAGTTCTGAATATGAGAATGTGATTTGTCACTTTAAAGAATAGATTTCACACCTTTCAACAAAGCCAAGAAAACCACAATAAACAAAACCGTAACCTTTTGCTTCTCTGTACATTTTTACTTGCTTGAATGCATTCATAGGTGTGAAATATATTCTTTTTAATCGAAAGTCGCATTGTCATGTTGAAAGCCACAATTATATTTTCCGAAGTTCTCCCTTGTTCGTGAACTAACTAAAATCTCCTCAAAGGATTGATTTAAAAGAAAGCTGACTAGAAATAACAAAAAATCCCTGGGGAAATTTGTTCATGATTTGATCTAAATTAAAATGTAGGCTTACATATTAACTATTTATGCGAGGAGGAAAGCACAGGCCTGAATTAATTGTTTACTGTACAGTTTTCCATATATTGTAATTCTTTATTTGGAGGACTAAAGGACAACGAATTTTACTGAAACAAATTTCTCGTCCAAGACACTGTTTATATGGAGAATAACCGGGAATATTTTCTAGGTGGGACTATTTTCAGCTTTTGTTTATATGAGAAATAGTTCCGGCATGCCGAGACTATTTTCAAGACGGGAATGTGCAATTTGGCGCCAAACCAAAACATTCCTTTTGTTTTCTGATCACGCTTTTGTCTGCATTGCATAGCACTTTTTTGGCTTATTCGGTAATTTCTTAAAATTTCGGGTCTCCAAATTTTTCAGATGTTAAGCTTTTTGTTAAAATCAGTTTATTACGAGAAGATACGTATGATTTAGCTTAGATCTTATATTGAATTGGGCCTCAAAATTCCCTTTTTTTTTAAATGCATTTTAAGACCACTTCACTCAATATGTTCCTGTCTCACTTTGATTTTTTTATCCTTTTTGATTTTGATTATTTATTTGATGCAAAGGAACGCTTTTCTCCATTGCGAAAAAGCGAACTGTGCAGTGGTTGCAAGAGAAGAAAGATCGGAGGAGTGCGACAGGGAATTATTAGAAAAAGTGGTCTCCCTGTGACAAGACTGACTTTTAAGGATCAATTTCGGCCAAAAACCACCCTTTTGGGTGGCACGTACACGTCCCTGAATATGACAGCGAATGTGTCTCAAACACTTTTTGAAACTTAGTGGATATGGAGTAGATAATTTTGTGAAACAAAAGACTGCGGTTTCCAACACGACAATGTGATTTGTCACTGTAAAGAATAGATTTTACACCTTCAACGCAGCCAAGCTAGCCAGCTAAGATTTCAGCCCCGTAAACGTAGCCAAGAAAATCATGACGAACGAAATCAGAAAATTAAGATGTCCTTGTTTATTTTGATTTGGTCGAGTGCCCTCGAAATATCAAACCCATTGTTTCAAATTGCATTGTCATGTTTGAAACCGAGATCTGTTGTTTTACGAAATCGCCCTTTTTTCAGTGGATAAGATTGCCGAAATTCAAACCTGAATATATCGAGTGTTACGACAATAGTGTAACGTTGAAATCGTAACTCTGCAGTCATTTTTGTTTGCAATTTATTTAAAGATTGCAGCTCTTGTAAACAAATTCTGATAGAAAACTAAAACTGAAACGAGTTAATTGCAGTTGTTATGTCATACTGGGGCGTCGTGGGACCATTTGCATAGGAGTGCCCAGAGCAGGTCGAAATTTTCGACAGACTGCTTTTCACACTAAAAGTTAATGGAAGGGTATGATTCCAATCATAGCATCAAAACTTAGCACAGTCTACGTGAAGTAGATCTGAGGTGTCAATTGGCCTATATTCCAAGCCTCGTTTTAGTCAGTTTGGTTTTGAGTTATGTAAAATGTTGGTTTTGGGTTTGAGTTATGTAAAAATCTTGCTGTTGGATGTAATTGTAAGAGTTAGCTCTTATGTAATCCAGACTCTATGCCCCATCATTGAAAATTGTTTAATTTATTTTAAGATGGGTCTGTGTAAAAAATGCAAATGTAACCGAATTATTATTAACCAAAAGGCGATTAATGTTGATTGTTTTAAAAGATAGAATTCATATCAATGTTATATCTTATCAAGAAAGTGTTTATCTCCGAAAGGAAGATTGCTCTCCATCACATTGTTTGTCCTGTAAAAAGCTGGTCAAAGACGCAACAGGGCAACAAAGCAATTTGAAACTGCATAAAACAATTTCACAAGTAAAAATTGGCCAAAAGACCATTTTTCTATGGAAGATTTGCTTCATGAACTGAAAAAAGAAGGCTTCTGAGAGTTTTGCAGTGTTGGAAAAAAATTACTAGCTTACTAGGGCTACTTGCTTGTTTATCCAAGACTTTTTGCAAGGTTTGTTAAACAATTTAGGGTATTTTATAGTTCTTGATGCTTGATTACCATTTCACCACAAGAGAACTGGACTGTTTCTCTATCTCATGATATTTAGTATGCAGCATATTTAGTGCATGCTCTGAGCCAACACCTCCAAGCCATTGCTCATACAGTGTGAATGCTACTCTATTTTCTGTTGGCATTCTTTTTGGTACTGCTTCGTACATGTTGTGAACTTTGACAAGCAATTCCTTTGCCTCTTCGGTTGCAGCTGCTCTGATTTGCCCTCCTCCATTCAGGCAACCGGATGGGCATGCCATCACTTCTACAAAATGATATTGCGAGCGTCCTCTTTTCAATTTTTGAACTAAGTTCTGGATATTTCTGAAGCCATAAGCCAATGCAAAATTCAGTGTCACTTTCCCATCAATTATCAAATGCAATTCTTTAAAATCTTTGTTCCTAAGAGTTTTATACTCCACATTTGGATTTTCAATTCCAAACAACTCTTGTGCAGCGTTCTTGAGTATATGCTCTGCATATCCTCCTGAGCCGCCCCCGAAGTGGCTTTGCAAAATACCTTCAGAATTAACGCTTGAAAATTGAATGTCTAATGGCATGCTTGGGGTTTGATTGAGGTCCACACCTTTCTCTTCAAGCATTTTTTCCAATTCCATTGAAGTCAAAACACAATCAACATCTCTGGTTCTGAAAATGTCATCATAGAAATCTTCCCGCGAGGCCTCTAATTTCTTGTCATAACAAGGCATCACTGTCACATGGTATACATTATCTGCAGTCTTTCCAATATTCTTTGCAAGAAAATCCTTGACAAGAGATCCCATTATCTGTTGTGGAGACTTTGTTGTGCTTATGTACGGTAAAATGAAACTACCATGAGTCTTTTCAGCATAGCATATCCACCCGGGGCAGGCTGAGGCAAGCATTGGAAGAATTCCTTTTATGTTTTGGCCATCTTTGAACCTCCTGACAAACTCTCTTTGGCTTTCAATTAAGCTGAAATCTCTTGCAAAGGTAGTATCAAACACATAGTGCACACCAAGGTTTTTGAAGAAAGCTGTTAGCTTCTCTGCAATTTGCTGGCAACTCATGTCAAACTTTGCTGCAACTGAGGCACGTACTTGTGGCGAAATTGAAACTACAACAGTTCTTATGTCATGCAGACCTTGTTCAATTTGTTGCCTATTTGCATCCAATACTTTATACAGCTCCTCTTGGCTCTGTTGAGTTATGAGCACCGTCTCTGCTGATGTGATACACCCACTGCAAGCCAGACAATCATTCAGTGTTATTGTAGCCTGAAAGAGAAAAAAAAAATCAAACAGTCCAAGGGTGTAATAAGTGTACCATATGCCAGAGATAAATATGAAAGGAAAAGCAAAAATCTATCGTTATTTCAAATGTTCTATTGTTCAATTGTCAGCATTAAGCTGTGCATTGAATCCATCTGGTCCTGTAAGCAGTCATGTCCATCAACATCATTACCTTTTACATCCTATCTATTGCGTTATACATGCACATCTGCAGTAAATAAAACAGGTAGAAAAAAATATATGTGATGTGTAGGTAGTATAATTATTAACACACAAGTAAATTGTCAGACTGGAAAATTTGACGCTCTAGTCCTAGATACGATACCTGCTATCTTTCTTAAATTATAATAAGATGTATAATAATATAAAATAATAACGTAGCTAACTTAAAATAATATATATTTAGTTAGGCCCACACATAAATAATAGGCCTAATTGCTCTATATAAATTATTATAATACTTACTTTTTTCAACCGAATTTCTTGCCCGTCTTTGTTCATCTGAGAGTATGAGCCATCACTCTGGACTTTAACTGATGCTAAACCTTTAGTTTCAGTGTATTTTTCGATTTTAACAGGTTTTACACATTCTTGAGATGGTGTTATGAAATCATTTAAATCCGCAAGCTGAACCACTCCGCTGAAAGCCATTTTATATCTTTCCCATATCTTTCCCGCAAAAATTTTAACAATAAGTCATATTGACTTGACCTCAGTTTGGAATCGAGATTTTTATTACATAAAAATTGCGGGAAATTAGAGAAGTTATATATTTTTTAAATGAAAGCTTGGATGGAAAAAACAAAACAGAATGCTTTTTACGTTGCGCTCGCATACCAAAATAAAGAGGCAAATATATGAAGGCCACATCTTCAGAGCAACGACGACCTGCTTAAAAAGATTGCTGAACTGTCACAGCTTGGAACGAAAATCGATAAAGCGGAGAACATTTTCACCAGCCGTATTCTCCTCCAAATCATCTCCAGTTTTTCCGGAACAACTTGACAAAGAACTGGATGTTCTTTTCTTTGGATCAGATTCTTTCAGTATTGGACCACTTCGAGAACTTATTTTTCGAATGAGGTGAGAGTTTTAAATAATAGTTTGAAGTCAACTAACTAAACTTTTTTTGCACACTGCGACTGAAGCTGCTGCTAAATAACTCTAGCCTATCACTATCATCATCTAGTCTAGTCTTGGTAACATAATCATTAATAAAATAAAAACACAAACGTGTCACGTGTGCTCCTAAATGCAAATATTTGGTATTATTTGGTATTTTTCACAAATGGATTTGAGCAAAACGTAAACAGCCTTTAACAGGTTAAAAAAGAATTGAATCAAAACTATCAATCAACATTTTTTTTGTAGGAACAACAACCAAGATGGATCAACAAGAATTAGAAAAATTGAAGTTGTGCTATCAGAATCCTTAAATAATTCTGTAGTAAGAAAGCTATCAGCTAATTTTATAATTTCAAAATGTGACACATAGACTTTCCATTAATACAACCTTGGGGTTGTCAACTATTGACTTTTGTTTTTTTTAATGGAATTTGTCCGTTAAGCTGTGACAACCCCCTCCTTCTATGGACCTTTTTAGGGAATGATAGCACAAAAAAACAAAGAATGACCCTCTTATAATGGACACATTTTGAACCCCCTCCCTCGCTGAACAGTTGTTCCAAAAAACAAATCAATTGTTGACAGCCCATTGTTAGGAACCACCAAGCCCCCACTCCTCAGCAACAGCTGTGCAGTTTGTTATGAAATTAGTTTAATCAAACTGCGGTAAGAATGTTTGAAAGATAAATTGTGTACAGCAGCAAAATTTTTCTTTTGCATTTTTCAGTGTGTTCTTTTTGTTTATGTTTTGAAAGTCTTAACCGTGCAACTTTCAACCCTGAACCATTCTCAGTCCTACAATTTTGGGAAAGGAAAGGCACCCCCTTCCTGCTCAAAATGCAAAGATTCCAATCTGGCCCAGACTGGCCTGTAACTGGGTTTGAAACCAGGGACGTGGCTAGTGTAGGGTGTTGGTCACACCCCCTAATAATTTCCAAGAACATCGAAAATTGGGGCAAAATTTTCCAACAGTGGCTATTGTTTGCTAAAACTTAAAGAAAACAATATAAAAAATTAAAGCAATTTCATCATCCTTTATATTACACCAGTGTAGCACACTCTACATCCCATAGGGGACAGTACCATCTAACTCGGGTAGGGGGCATATCTGCACTTTTATCTGACCCAAACATATAACGGAACAAAAACCTAAACCCAAAAATATAACAGTGTGGCACATGTTATCATGCAATTTTGCTGCCTGTAACATCTTTTTATTATCTTCTATGCTGTTTCTTAATATTTTACTCAAAAATATAAGATTTCAAATTAGACCAAAATAATTTTTTTGACGAAAAATTTTTCAGACCCAAAAATATAGGACATGCCATGTTTATACTGCCCCATTGGACCTGCAGATCATTCTTTGACTTCTATTCAGGTTTGCTCATCTGCCTTTTTTTATTCCTAAATCATTATATCCTCTGTATATGTCATTCACATTACAATTTGTCATTAAATCTTGAAGGGTCAAATATCTTTCTATGTTTAAAAGAGATATTTATGTTATTAGTTTAGGATATTCATTGATTTCTGTGTCCCAATTTTGAAACAAAATATCTGTGCAGTATTGCTTGAAAAAAAGCTTTGTAGAGGAGCTTTGTCACCAACAGTTTGAAATATTCATGCAAAACCCAACCCAAATTAAATTCTGCATTTGTTTCTTTGAAAAACTTTTTTCTAAGATCCAAAATGCTAATATAAAATCTAAGATCCAATGCTAAGGAATTTGCTAGGAATTTGCTAGGAACATACTGTAGGTCTTTTGCACTGAAGTATTCTATGGGCTCTAACAAATAAATTAAAGGGGCTTTTCTTCTGGAAACATTAGCTCTGAAATAAAAATAATTTTCTTTCTTCAAAATATCACTGTCTTCCTTTTCTCTAAACATCCCATTTCTAGGCTGATTCACTCCCCTTACCCACATTTCTGTGTTCTGATCATTTTGTTCTCTTGGCTCTGCGTGCAGGCTTAAATGTGTTTTTGCAACATTGTTGTAGGAAAAGAAGAAACAGAAATGCCAAGAATTTATGCAATTTGTGGCGAAAGAAAACTTGAAGGTCTATCTTTGGAAAAATATTAAATTGAGGTAAAGCTGTTTTCTTGCTATGTTGTAAATCTTCATACATTTTCTTATTTCTGTTTGACATTCCATTGCAGATGCAGAATTTGCAGGCCTGAGTGCCTTGCCATGAAAGAAATCCAATCAATTACAATTAGTGCACCAGCCTATCTAAAACAACATATGATTACACGATAAAAGTTAATTTAAAAAAGTCTTACAAGGAAAAAATCATTGAGAAAATCTCTATTGAAAGGAGCAATAAACCAGGGGTTTTAGGAAAAGTAAAGTTTGTATTCCCACTTCTTTCCTCTTGTTTCCCTGTGACCGAATTCAAACCACGGAATGTAAGACAAGTAGAATGAAACAGCAGAAAATGGGAATAAATACAAACTTCACTTTTCCTAAAGCCCGTGGTATGTATGTTCCGCCCGGTGGCGGTGGGTCAACAAGTTAAATTTACGACGTGATATCGACGATATTTGCATAAATTTACGACGGGTTTTCGCAACTTCTACATCTCTAATAATACTTTGCAATACTATACAGCGTCAGTACATAACACTTTGCATTCCAAAGTCTAAGTAAAAGTGATAGTAATTTTTTTAGGACACTGTAAAATGGAATAATTTATGCGAAGGTATTCATAACAAAGCTGTGGTGTTCTTCTTCTCGATGGGAGAGTTTGATTCAATGAGAACACCAATATATGTTTTCTTTATACGTATATCGATCTTTGATCTCAGAGATACTGCTAGGCCTCGAGTACCTGGAGCACTCTTCGTTGATCCAACTCTGAACAATATCAATTCGATGCATAAATCTACTTTGTTGTGTAAAATTGAATTCATAACGTCAATCTTCGGAAAACCCTCAAATGGTTGTAAAATTCCCGATTTGAGGCCATTTGGTAGTAGATTCTCTTCTACCCCAAAGTGACTGAGTCCTCCCCCGTCAAGTCTCAATGGGAGTACCCCCTGCGGGACTATACGGCTTCTTGGTAAGCCTTTTACCACGGGGTGTTTATTTTTAAGGCAGGTACGTTTAAAGCATATTACACTTGCCCGACCGGGGTTATAAAGTTTACGACTGGTATGTATTCTTTGTGCAGCTTTCTTTACTATGGGGTAGGGTATGCCCCCAATACCTCGCTTGTAGGCTTGCCCCCAGAATGATTGCTGTAGGTTTTTCTTTCAGGGTGCTTGATTTTTATATTATTCCAAACTTATCTGTAAACGGCAACTTTTATAATAAGGCAAAAAGACAACTACAAATGCACATTGCCCCATGAATGCCCCACGAGTCAATGTTTGCTTCGCAAAATATATTTTAACAGTGTAATGATTTGTTTCTTTTGAAAACTAATTTGAAAATTATCCTTTAAACATTTGTCTGAGCAGCATCATCAAAATATTAATTCTTTCCTGGAAGAAATAAAATTTGGACTGCCATAAGACTTTGGAGTGTCATAAGACACTTGAATTTACGGATTCACTTCTGTCCCTCCTACAGGGTAGCTTCCCCCTGTTCCGCTGTGCCTGCTCATTAAGCGATACGAGTTTGCTGTCATCTACATTCAGATATGGTTACATCAATTTTGACAGAACAATGATGAAATGGAAGACTTGGAAGCAAAATTCTACGGCATTCATAATATATATAAAATTTACAATATAATAGTCACAAATATAAAAACTAAATTTTGGCCTGGTCCTTTATCACGGCACCGTCTAAAGTGAATAGAACAAAAACGGTGAGTAGAGCAAAAACGATTTGGAGGTTGAATTGCTGATTTTTATGAAAATGAAAAAAATTGACAGTTTTCTTGTGTTAGTGCTAAAACGTGAAGTTTTTTGATTATTTAACTGCCAAGGTGGATTCAATATTTCCTTTCGACAAACAGATGATCGAAGAAAATAATATCTCATATTCGCAAAGCTCTTTCTTGATGTAATTAAAAAATGTTTCCGCGTCAATTGAACAGCTTGTCACGAAAAAGCCTAATATAAACCTTCCACCATTATTGGAGAACTGAGAGGCCACTTGGGCTGCTTTTAGAACATGACATTTAAGCATTTCGAGATTGTTTCCATACACATCAACACGGAAAAGTGCAACATTCTCGTTTGTGCTTACAGGACTGGTGTCTTGGACGGAAAATGACATTTCCTTGTTTTTTGCAGAAGTAATTGTCCGAAATTTGAAGTTGGGACGTTTCTCGAACAAGTTCCAGTTTTCTTCGTGCCTTAAGTCATAATTTTCTCCGCTAATTGTTAAAACGAAGCTTGGGAAAAGGCTTCTCAGTTGCTCGTTGTTATTATACAGTTCTTTAAACTCATTGGCAATTATCAATCGATTTTCGAAGTCAAAGTCAGTTTCATTACTGTCGTTGTTTTGTACTTCTGTTTCTTGGATGATGTGGTTCTCTGAAAATAGCATTGCTATTATCGTATACGTTTTCAGCTCGGCGTAGCCCATTGGAACTCCATTTTTAGGTGGCTTTGCCAAATACACCCATTTTAAATTGGAGAATGTTTTCCTAACTGACGATAAAGCGAAATTTACCAAAGCTTTGGAAATTCCTTGACCTTGGTATTCTGCTTTTACCCGCAAGGATCTTACAGTTGCGCTTTCGTCTCCATCGGTAATATGGAGTACAACGAAAGCGATTATCTCGTGTTTGGAAGTTTCAACGAGAAATGGATACCACTTTGGGGCTTTAATCCATTCTTTCAGAGTTTTGACAGTATAATCAATGCCATTGTAAATTCCTTGAGATATCTCCTCAATTCCTTTTTCGTCTTCAGGCCGAACATCTCTGTAAAAGTAACTATCCATTTTACTGAAAACGAACGTCTGACTGCTGCTACCTGTTCACCAGACTGGAAAGGAAAGTTTGAAAGTGCGCGGACAAGTGAACAATAGATTCGCCAGATAACAAAAGTGGTTTCTTGTTACAATTTTTCTTTATCTTTGACATTGTTTGTCCTCAAAACCTCATTTTTTCTTTGATCTAACCACGAGCATAGAGGAAAAATCTTTTTTTTGCGCGCGCAAGTTCATTTTGAAATCGAGGTTCATGTGTAGCACATTTGAAAAATGCCGCGAAGCGATAAATAGTGGAATTGCTCCCTACGATTACTACCAGTGACAGCGAGGTTTGCTCCATTGTTCATTGTTTGAAGGTTACAAACAATAAGTAAAACCAATATGGCAGAAGTTGCAACGGACACAATATAAACAAATTAATATTTTCTTCCTACCAACGCATCAAATTTTTCCCGACTTAAAAATAAATTTTCTATCAATTTTAAAAGTTTCGCGATGAGGCTGCGTACGGATTTTGAGAAAAAGACATAGAAATTTGGCCATTCACCAAGATATTCACCACAAAATTTCTCGATGTGATTTAAGCTTCGGAACTAGACTAACGTATCGGAGCGTATCCCACCGGTACATTTATTTTCTCAGATGTTGTAGAATATCTTACTTGCACTGGGAAAATCTTAATGAGGCTGCGTCTAGTTTTGAAGAAAAATTCTAACGAACAAATCCTTCGGTTTCGTAATTTTTTCTGGTAATGGCAGCGAGAACAATTCAATTTTTTGAAGTAATTCCAA
>JAYJMH010009783.1:0-49262 GCA_036873815.1 Phacellophora camtschatica
CTCCTTTAAGAAATTCCCCATGCAATTTATTTCTGTTTTTGTTATTCTTATATATGTACTGTACTATTATTGTATTAGTTTATATTTCTCTGTATGTATTTAGTTTTAAATTGTATGAGAGAATTTTGAATCAATATATAAACTGAACTGAACTGGTTGCAAATAATTACTACGAAAATATTGGAAATGATGCACCCTAAGGTCTGGGGATGAGTGACAAAATCATCTTCGCGAGAATACGAAGAAGTTTCCGACCAGCCTTTCTTTCCATTGGCTTTGATTTGATACAAAATCGAGACAACATATTTGAGTACACTTAGTGAGCAAAAGTATTGCACAGGCTCATGAAAAATGGTGTCCGAAAAAGTTATATGCTCTTTCTCATCAAGTCTTCCCAAAGAGAATTTAAAGGTCAAAGTGAAGACGGCAATTTGAGGTAAGTGATGCTTTTTTCCAAGAAGCGTTGTTTGTGGAAAATTGAAATCCTCTTGATCTATGAATGACGTATTGTGTTAAATATTTTGTTTCCTATTACGTAATATTTACCATTTTATTTAAATCGGGAAATGAAACCTGTCTATTTGTCTTAACAAGGCTATAAATTAAAAATTAATTTTGCAATAAAATGTATTGATTGGTAGTCCACTAGAATTACCATCTTCACTTTGACCTTTAAATTCCCTTTGGGAAGACTTCATTCAACAAAAAATTCTTAAAATAGTAAAATTTCAATAGTTTATCATAGCTGAACATAACAATTTAAGATCTTTTTGGCGAAAAACTATATATTTATTCACCATGTTACTCCTTACCCCTCCAATTTTTTCTACGAATTGAAACATGAGTTGTGCGAAAATTATTTTCATGAAAATATTAAAGTAAAAATTTGCATTTTCTTTCAATGGAACACCAATGAAATTACGAACATTTTGAAACCAACACCTAAAGTGATGAAACCCCTGCTATCTTGTTATTTTGACATGAAAGTTTTGTTAATTGGGTTTATTGACACTTTCGATGCCAATTTTCTTTAACCTGTGCAATGCCATTGCTCATTAAGTGTACAATGCATTGTGTCCCAGTGAGTTAAATTTAAATGAAATTGATTGGCCGGTTAGGGACAAGCATTTTGAACTTTAACTGGTGTCCATAAATCCTGTTCTGAGAAATATTTCTTGCATAAAATGATGCCAAAATGTTGGGAAAACGATAAACATAAGTTAAACTGTGTACATAAGAAAAACCAGAAGTCAAGGAAAATAAAAAGGCACAATTGTTGACTCTTTGCAAAGGTCAACTGATCAAAAGTCTGTAATTGATTTGAAATTGCGTTAATGAAGACCAGAAGATAGCAACTGAAATTTACCAAAACCTGTGCATATTTTTATTTGCAAAAACACATTTTTAGAAAGTCAAGTAAACTGCCGATTGCTTTCATGTTGTGTGTTTGTGAGTGCTCACGGCAGTACTGCGCAATCTGAGAAGTTGGGACACAATGACATGTGATAAAATAACGAAAAATTACAAAAAAAACTTTATCGACGCCAGAAAAATCCAATCAGTCCCACAACAGTGGAATCGAAGTTATTTTATTTAAAATATAAAAACGTTATGAAACTGTAGAATTTATGGAATGGAACGTTATGGAACTGTAAAATGATAAACGTGTTTTCCAGTGACAGAAATATCGAAATATTGTGAAAAGAAAAAATCAAATTTAAATTACTTGATGAAAATATTAAAAATGTAGTTCTCTTTTCATTATCTAAAAAAACCTGAACTATGGTTCAATTTATGTTTGGCTGAAAAGTTACTATAGCTGCAGATAATTTTATGTGTTTTAAGTTGGAAAATCTATGTAGGAAAAAAGTGGAAATGAAATAACATACATTGTACTTGCCTTATTCCTTTAAAGACAGCTTCAATTTTAAGTTCAGCAGCATAAATCTGCAATTTAGGGCAGTAAACCTTGATTTTGGCAGTCTCTGATGAATGGTACTAAAATAAAGAACACTGCATTTCATTTTTAATTTCTTAGTTTAGTAATTAGATAATAAATTAGCTAGCAGTAACGAACCAGTAATTATTGCATGCACCGCACAGGGAAGGCAAACAAGGCGTGGTCAATATTGCCACAATATCATTAGTTTAAATAATTAGTTTAAATAATTTCAATCTACGGACCATCGATTACTCTATCTTTCTTTCGTGATAACGACAACAAGCTTCTGTGTCCAATTCGTTTCCAATTTTCCATGACCAGATGGAACTTTGAATAGCGATATGTATTGGGATCTTCTTGAAATTGGACAACCGTAAATTGAACAATTATCGCCTGGCATTTCCACAAAAAGCTAAAAATCCTTCAATATAATAATAATTATTATTATCATGAAATGTAGTGTAGACGGTCATCATGAAATGTAGTGTAGACGGGAGAAACTGGTACCAGTTTTAATTTCTTAACAAAAACATATAACAATAGCCCATTGTCCGTTTCCACACTATCCTTATCTTAAAGACTACAGGAGCGGACAGGTACAGTAAACTTTTTGACCAACCCAATTTTGATGAAGATGCAATGAAGAAAACCTGAAAAAGCATAGTTTTTGAAACAAAGCTGTTCACCACAAAAGTTTCTCATCATTAATCCCATAAAACCATCAAATTAAATATTGAATAGCAAAATACCAGCTGCAATGTTGTCACCTATGTCCCAAGTTTTTAAACAATCTTACCCTGTTTTTGCACCTAATAAAGTCAGTGTTGCTACCTATGTCCTGTGTTTTTCAGCAATCTTACATAATTGGACCTAATGAAGACAATGTTTTTACCTCCTAGCTTTTATTGCAATCTTACCCAGTTTTTCATCGGCTGCGAATAACGATGCTACCTATGTCTAACATTTTAAAAAGTCTTACACAGTTTTTCAGAAGATGTGAACAGTGTTGCTACCTACGACAATTGTCAATTTCTGGTTGAGAAGAGAAAAGCCAGTGCTGACAGTACTGATAGAACCATTTCAGAGACATACATTGCCAAATGATCAATTGTCAAAAAAATCGGGAAAGTAGCCAAACTTAGCGAAAGAGAAAAAGCCACCTTTTGGGACAAAGCTGGTCCAGTAATCGAAAAAAAAAAGCCAAGCTTTGGGACACACCTGGGACCACTGTCCCCATATAAACATGACCACTTCCGAGACTATCCTTGTACCATTGGACCATTGGACAGCCCATAGACCATAGACCATAGACCATAGACCATAGACCATAGACCTATGGCCGTCAGGTTCAGGTTGGTCATTTTTGGTTCCGATTTCCTGTCTTGAATTTCAAAACAACGAGCTACATGGAAGATTAAATTGTTGGGTTGATGGAGAATGATGGACTTTGATTCCTTGAAGTTTTAAATCATTTCGATTCCACATTTATAAGAGCAAGATTTTTATTTGTTTTACAAAATTTATTTCTATTTTATTTAATGTTGTTTTCGTAGATAGGTTTAGAAGTTCAGTAATCCTTTCCCATTTTAATCGCAAAATATTTTTATTGCATGTTTCCATCCATCTCAAAAGCAAAATAAAAAAGCAACAAGAGCCACCAAACCATCAAAGAAATTAATCGAGGATTATTTGCTCGTTTCTTTGTTGTTTAGTTTTTTTTTAAATGATTTCTCTAACTCTAAATTACATTTGTGTTCCATTTTGATATTCTACACGTTTTGTCAAATTTATTTATTAATTGACGTGTACTAAGTGCGATAAATCAAAATTGTAACAAATATGTCTCTCAGAACCTATTTTGTGCGCGTTGAGATACGCAAAAACTGTGGGTAATTAAATGAAAAAATAAAATAGGCACCCCATGCCTAGTTTGAAACAAATTTTGAAGAGAAACGGAAAAGGTTTTTTACTTTGCCTAATTTGTTCTTATGTTTTTACAATTCGAGCCTCGATGTTCTTATAAAGTGTGTTCTTATAAAAAAAGATTGTATATTTGATTGGAATTTAACGGTAAAAACGAAGCTTGGTGCCATTCATAATGAATGGGGGGGGGGGGTGTTGCTAGAAGAAATTTTTGAAACTATTGAACAAAAATTTAAAACAATTGAAAGAATGTCATTCTCCATCAACCCAAAAATTTAATCCTCGATATAGCTAGCTTTTGTGAAATTGGTGACAGGAAACTGGAACCAACAATGACAAACATGAACTTGACGGCCCGAGGTCTAGGGGCTATGGGCTATGGTCCATACGTCTTAGGGTCTTGTAGATGGACTATGCCCAAATTATAGTCTTGAAATATGGCGATTGGTTAAAACATTTACAGTCATTGTTCCGTTTCACGCCCAGGAACGTACCTAGTGGGGGTGTGGTTGGGGGTCACATCATAATTATTTACAAGAACGTCAAAATCCAGAGAATTGAACATATTGAGACGAAAATTCGGATGATTTCAAAACCAATATCGTCCACAACCCCCCCCCCCCCCAACAAAAAGTTGCTATGCTCCTGTCTTCACCAGGTAAAACTTTACCTGATTCACTAAATAAATTTCATTGAGGTAAAGCGGGCTCTGGTTGAAATTTACGCTAAACAATCAAATAAAATTCCTTTCAATACTTTCTACGATGTCATGGGGTGCCTCTAAGTCAATGGTTTTTTTTTCACAGCTGAGAAAATGATACTAAAGTCATCTGTTTAACTCATGCCTTTTCTCATTGACAAAAAAAAACATAAAACTCGCTTAAATCCAACAGTAAATTCAAAAATCTTGATTTCCTCTGGTTCTATTCTAATTCTTGGTATGTTCAACTGTCCCCGATACTTAAATAACCCTCTTCGTTTCTGATGAATAAAAATATTGTTTATGGTGTTTTTCTTGTTAGTTGAAAAAAATCAACTGTGGTAACTAACATAAGTTATTTTGTCTAAGTAAAGCTGACCAGTAAAATAATATCCCACACTTGTTAAAAATTAAAGAGATCTCAGTTAAGATGAGTACTTGGTGATGTTCTTAGAAGCCTACAGAACAGGGTAAAACAAGGAAGGAAGTCAAGAGATTGATTTGATTATCAGAGTTCTAGAATACTGCAAAGCTGAATATGTACTGGAGCAGGCACTTGTCTCAGCTTTTAGTAAAAAATGGCTCCACAAACGTGCTTTTTGTGGAAACTCATCTTCTAAACTCATGAACACGTGAAATCAAGTTATGAATCATTTTACATAAAATGTTTGCCCAGTGCCTAATCTTACTGCCGAATACATAAGAAAAATCACATTTCCAGCAGGGGACACGGGTTATACATAACCTTTCAGTTTAGGGCAGATACATTTGCTTTTCTAGGGGGGCCATCAGGGCGAAACTCGGTCCTTCCTCTCGATGTGACCACACCTCGTGATTCATTTTGCCTTTGCCTAGAATTACAGAGAATTAGCAGCTCTCCTCACATTTTCACAGCAAGTATGACCTTGGTAGGATTTGAACCCATGAACATGCGATCAGAAGTCCGGCGCCTAACCACTAGGCCATACGAAGATATAAATAATATGTTTTTGCGATCGTCCGAATATTGCTGACAGAACAGATTTAATTCTGTCCCACAAAAGTGGGTATTTGTAAAAATGTACAAATTGTTAGCATTTAGTCAAAAATATTGACAAAAGTATGAAAGAACAATCTTTCATAAAAGAACTATCATTACTTTCGATTTAGCAGGAAGATGGAAGTCTCGGATGTCTCCACCGTAGTTTAGACCAAGAAAGGTTTTTTTTACTTCTGTGGACAACTCACTTAACAACTACCCTACAAAAACACTAAACGGAAATGCTACTTACAGAGTTGTCAATAAAACTTTCAAACAAAACAATGTTCAGTGTTTCGCTTTCTCTTTTCCATCGCCAGTGCAGCAAAAAAACATCAAGGAAAGAACCAATTGTAGTAACCAAATAAGACGAAAATGGAATCAAAGCCTACAAAATACAACATTTTCATTAAGTAATAAAAAATTAAATGAAAATCTAAACTATTAATTTCTTCCTGTAGAACATTATTCCATGTCTGTTTTTTTTTCGTGATATAGTAAAACCACAAAAATAAGAATTTATTCTTATTAAAACACACTGCGGAGGTTTTATCAATGTGGTACTATTATTATCTTCAGATTGAAGTTTTTTTTTCATAAGGGTCTATATTACTGCTTGGTGTCTAATACCCCATTATTAGTTTTGAAAAAATTCAACTCCAAATTGCCAAAAACCATGATAAAAGTTCAAAAGAATGCTCTGCGTGACAGAAAATGAAAATATGGATGACGTCATTCAGTTCTAAAATGTGTGGTGACATACTTCACATTTTTAAGTTGTTTACAAACTAATTTAGTCCCCACCACCGGTCCAGATAGGGGTAAAGTACAGCTCATAATTACTTATAATTGTTCGAGACATACTGTTAATGATGTTTTATACACGTGTTATATAGTTCATATAGTTCGTATCACTGACCTGTGATAATCAATTTGAGTTTTTGCTCATCTACAGGCTCTTAATTATTCATTGACTTTCCTCTCTAACAGTTAGGATTATTGCTACTTTAGCAAAATAAACTCCAAAAGAAATGTTTAAGATGTAAAACTCTCCAACTATTTCGGAAATATAGCTAGCGAGTCAAACAATAGATTTTCCGCATAATAGATTTTCGGGCCATTGTGCCATCGACGAACGCATTCTTAATATATTTTTAAGGTCATTATCTGCCTGGTCACAGTGAAATCAGATAGGAAGGCACAGGAGCCAAATGGATAGGAAAATAAAGATTATTGCTAAAAACAATTTATCATCTTTTTTTATATTTAATCGATGGAAGCCAAGGAGAAGAAAATCAAAACCCTAATTACAATGATGATGTAAAACAATTATGTGTCATATTTGCAATCATTAACATTTTTTTTTAAATATTGCAACCGCAACAACTTGTCACTATAAAATGTTAAATTAATTTGTCACAATAAACTAATAACATATCACAAACATTCACCATCATGTATTAAAAATACGGAACGACATTCAATCAAGGTCATCTTCAGATAAAAAAGGAGCATGTGTCACCTTTTAAACTTTAAAACAAGGCATTCATCTGGATATAGATATATGCAGAAATTACGACAAATTTTTTATGACAAATCCATTTTACGATTATTTGTTTTTGTAACGTACTTCAAGTAGAATCGGTAAGATTGTTTAACTAAAGCCAGTGATTCTTTAGAGGAATTGAACTATAAATTACTAAAAATGTTGAGAGCAAAAATAATTCAGTTTACAACACATCAGATATGACAGATGGCTTAACTAAACTTAACTAACTTCGCCTAAAATTCGGTTCACTGAACGAGCACGGATTCTGACATAACATTGATAGTTGAAGCCCTGAAATTATTTGTGGAGCAACTAAAGAAGATATAACGAACATTTTCTCCTGTATTGCTCACCAATTGATGAAATGCGTAGGAATCTCCATGGTGGCCTTGTTGACGTTCTTGGGATTGACACAATATTAATTTTTCCAAAAGCCTTTTCCAACTTTTGCTGTACAGTTGGTCCAAATAAAATTAAAGGGACAAAAGGGTTAAACAGAAGGGTTATCTATCATAGACTTAAGCATAGACCTATTTGGGGATAACTGTCTCTGTGATTAATGTGTTCATTGCCATTCATTTAATGGTATTTAATAGGCCATTGATTGATTCAGGATTATTGTGTGTCAGATTTTTTTAATGTATGAAATAAGTAAAAGAGAAAAGAAAGGAGCAGGCAATCAAACAGAATTCCATACACAAAAGCACAATACTGAAAATATAGCAAAAAAATGAAAAATGTCTGTTTAGTCCAGCAGGAAAAAGAGTACCGACATTGAAGATAGTAAGTTTAGTTTAAAATTTAGAATAAAAGAGTACCGTTTTTCTTTTGAAAGCGTCAGTTGGTGCATATATGAGGTCTAGAAATGTCATCGATTGAAGGGTCGATGGAGTTGAAATGTTTCAAAATGCTACTGTCATGGTCATTTAGGTGCTCATCTTGAAGGTGCAGTTTGTTAGGGCATTTCGAAGATGTTCACAACACGGTTGTTGATCTGTCTTGAGGTTTCACCAATATATAAAATGTTACATTTGATACAAATGATGCAATAGATGACAGAGGAAGTAGAACAAGTAAAGTTGCATTTGCTTTTGAAGGATTTGCTTATGTTGTTAACAGTAGTAGACGGGTTGATGTGCTTACAAGTTAGGCAACGGGGGTGACTGCGAAGTGGCTTAGACGATGAAAGATTGGTGCAAACAAGGGTGTTTCTAACGTTTCCGTTTCTTCTGAATGCCTTGATAGGGTGACCTTTGAAAATTTGGTTTGTTTTGGAGTCATGGCCGAGAATAAGGTGATTTTTATAAATTATTTTCTTAATTCCGTTGCTGAGTGCGTGGTAAGAGTGAATGGTATGCAATTGTTGTTATTTTTCTTTTCGTTAGAATGAAGAAAGGCATCATCTTGTGAAAGCTGGTTGGTTTTGTTGAGAAGTGATGTTGGCTGGATAGTTGTTTTGGTCAAAGTAAGAAATCATTTGATGGACGTCTTGAAATTCAGTATTATCTGAGCAGATTTGGGGTAGGCGAAAAAGTTGAGAACATGGAATTTAGTCTTTGCATTTGGTGGGGCGTGAAGAATTGTAGCCCAGGAAATTATGTGCATTCATTTCCTCATAATATATTGAAGTGGCAATGGATTCGTTTCTAATGGTGAGTAAAATGTCGAGAAAGGGCAAGCTTTCTTCGGTTAAAGTTCTTGGTGTAATCAATGAAGTTTTGAATATCTTCCAGAGGTAAAGAGTTTGCGCTAATGATGTCGTCAAAATACTGTTTAAGCAGGCAAGAAATAGGCCCACTGCACAAATTCAAGATCAGCTGTTGTTGTTGACCAACACAGAGACAGGCATAGCTGGGACCCAATTTACTTCCCAATGCAACTCCAAATTCTTGCAGATTTTATTTATCATTAAATGAAAACGTGTTAATATTGAGAAAAAGTTCAGCAAGTCTCAGTAATGTATCTCTAGGCGGATTTTTACGTTGTTCAAAGAAATATTTGAGCCATTTTAAATCATCTGCATGTGGTATGCAGGTGTACAATTGTACAATGATTTCACATCCGTAGAGAAAAGATATCGGCTAGGTCCACTGAATTTAGAACTTTTTAAAATGTGAAGTGCGTTAGATGTATCTTTGATGTAAGTTGGTAACTGTTGAATAATTGGAGTGAAAATGCTGGCAAGAAAAGATGCGATTTGTGTTATTAGTTGGGATTGTTAACTTTATGAATTCTGGGCAGCATATAAAAGACTGACGACATAGAGTTTCGTTGCATTAGGTGGTAGATTTTATAGGTTGATTTTGTCTTTGACAGGAGCAATTGTTGTCTTTTCGAAAGGTCTGGTTTTGTTTTTTAGAAAGGGTTTTGTATCAAGATGAATTGTGTTGTGAGTGGTGATGTATGGTGATGAACAGAGATGGGCCTATCCAGACTATGGTAAAGAAAAACATTATTTTTTAGAGAATTTTAGGTTTTGGAAGCGAGCATCATATATCATGCCAGTATGGAATGATGAATTTATTTTCCTTTCCTTTCGGATGCTCTTCAAAAGCGACCATTATTTATCCATTCGATGGCAAAGACAAAATTCAAGAAAGAAATATTTTGTCTGAAAATTAATATTACAGGAATAGAGATTACCTGAATTTTGGAGGTACTGTCACGTGCAAAATTATCTAAATGTTGTTGACAAATTGCACACAGCAACTTGAATGTTTTGGATCATATATATAATTTATATAATTGCAGTCACGCAGTCACGGCATGAACATTTCATGTAGTATCTGCTTCTGCTTCTGCGGCTCTGCAAACTATATCTGAGAACTTTCTCCAAGCTTTTCGGACCTGTGCTGTCAATCTTATCTGTCCAAAGTCTTCCTTCTTCTTCATAGTTGGTATTGGAAAGTTTCATTTCATTGGTCTCGCTCTAGTGATGTCTTTGTTCAATGTTTTTACACTAGCTTCTCGAGGTCTGCCTCTGAAACCTTTTACTGATCTTTCAAAGTAGAATTTCATCGCCTTTATTGCTGGTGTCCCATCAGATGAACTTAATATATGACCAAACAATCGCTATTTGCCTTTCAGGATATCTATTCAAATTGGTCGTTCTTCCCATCTTTTTCATAAGTTTGGGTCATAAGATTGTAAATAATCAAAGTCTGTGGTCAGATGAACAGTAGTATTCACTTTTGGATATTTTAGAATATTAATTTTGGACCTGGTATAGACAGACTGTTGATGTTGGCTTTTCGTGTAACTGAAAAAGCTGTTACTGCAAACAGAAATATTGTTTATTGTTCTAATTTAGATTCATTAACATTGATGTTTACTGTCAGAAAATTTTGATATTGTAAACAAAGTTCATTTCTGTTCATTTTGCTCAATTCCATGATTTTTGCTATTGGTGGGTAAATGAACATTTCTTATTTTGAAATTGGATCAGTGGAGGTTATGACTTTTCGATTATGATTATATGGAGGATTTGTGTTTTTGTTTACTTCTGGGTTGTTACAAAATGTTTTATTATATGGGCTAGTACATTTACATTTTCTGCCTCTGTTTTATCTTCAAAGATATATTTTCTTTGTTTGTTTGCAAAGTTCATCCTCAAACAGGGAAATCTTAGCAATAGCAATTTTTAATTTTAGAATTATAATTAAAAAGAAACTATTTCTCTCGTAGCACAGGATACAAGCGAAAGCGGAAACAAACTTTTGCATTCTAATGCGTAGACTCTGTATTCGACAAAGGAGAGTTTTTAAGCTATAGGTAGGCTAGAATTATTGCACGGTCACAGTATCGCTCCTCCCAAAGCCATATAATATTTTGTTAGCATCAATATCGTAAATGTTACACTTATTCTATAGCTTTTAGCTGGATTACAACGATACAGTTGCCAAAGTGAGCAGCTGAGTTTTTCAATTGTGAATGCAACTAATAGAATGCATTGAGTACAAATACCTTCATGAAGTATTTATAAAAGACGTATGTTTCATAATCACGCAAATTTAAATATTTGTATAAAAAGGCAGGGTAAATCGCGAATTGCGATAAAAACATTAAAAATGAAAAGCCAAGAGTTTATCTTACCGATCGTGATGATGTTCCAACAACACGTTGATTTTTAGAATAAAATGTTAACTCTACCATAAACATTCCTGAAAAAAAATTAATTTAAAAACCTAAATAAGAAAATTAAACATGCAAACATAAGAAATCGTGTATAAACCAATCACAGAGAGACTTGCAATTAATATTCAAATTCTCCTTTATTTTTTTATATTGCTCTCCCTAAATATTAAACAGGTATCTTCGGCGTAGAAAAGTAGCCCACAATACACTGCCTGCGGAATGTGGTTTACATATAGGAGAAGGATCACGGGACCCAGAATTGATCCTTGTGCAACCCCGCATGTTAGATTGCCAGGATTAGAGTATTTTTCCCCTATGTTTACCAAAAAAGTTCGATTATGTAGATACGACTTAAACCATAGTATCGTCTTGTCACTGAACCCGATGTAGACCATTTTTTCTTGGAAGATTTTATGATCAATCGTGTCAAAAGCTTTTTGCAGGTCTATTAAAATCATGCCCGTGAGCATTCCATTCTCAAACCCTTTGAGAATCTTATCACTTAAGTATGATAAGCATGTATCAGTAGAGTGGTTTTTGCGAAAGCCAGATTGGTATTTATAGAGTATTTTGTGGTCACTTAGGTGCTTTTGTACTTGGTCATGAATGGTTTTTTCGATAATTTTGGAAGTTTGTGGCAGCAGAGATATAACCCTGTAATTTTTAGGTTAATTTCTTTATCCTTTCTTATAAAATGGCTTTAGTTTTGCTTTTTTGCAATCATCTGAAAATTCTGATAAAGAGATTGATAGATTGCATATTTCAGTTATGGGCGCTGCCAAAACAGACGCGCCAAAACAGTTTTTGAGGAGGAATCTACCGGCAACATCATCTAATCCTGTCGCTTTTGATGGATTGATTTCTTCTAGTAGCTTCGTTATGTTTTAAATGGAGGTGGGATGCAAGGAAAAGGATTTTGGTTTGAGTTTTAGTGATTTGTAATACTTTTTCACATTTTCTAGATTGTTTGTAGATTTTGGTAGCTTTTTTACTAACTCAGATGCTAGGTTTGAGAAGGAGTCCTTGAAAATATCTGCGTTTGTTTTTTCTTCAAATGAAAGGGTTTCTTCTTTCTTGAGGCAAATTTTAATAGGGCGTCTTTTCCGGAAGGTAGACCCAGAGACTTGAGGCTTTTCCACAATTCTTTGGATTCCCCAATGTTTTCTTGCAGTTTTCCGATGACAAAAACCTTTTTTTTTCTTTTTTTAATAAAGATTGGACCTCGTTTCGTGTTCCTTTATATCTTTCGAAATCATTAGTTGTTCTAGATATTTTGAATCTTTTAAAAGATTGGTTACAGTTCCTAATCCTTTCTATTATTTTGCTATCAATCCACTTTTGTGTGCCTTTTTTATTCTGATCTCTTTCCAAGGGGCCACTGTATTGTTAATATGTCTACAAAATGAGAATATGCGGTATTTGTATCTTTAAACTCCAAGTAATTTGGAAAAATTTCTATCCTCAACTTTTCAAGAAGAATGTTTTTCGTGTAATTTTTTAGTGTGCGTATTTTGATGAAAGTATGTTCATATATTTTGGTTCCGGTGATCTTCCTTGAGCATAGATTAATTGGTGATCAGATAATCTTACATCAAGAACACCGGATTGTAAAATTTTTATGGTGTTGTTTGTGGGTATGTGGTCAATGAGAGTTGGTGTTTTATTCGGTGATTCGAGTTGCTGATTTTATAATTTGTTTTTTGTCTATGCAGAGAGCAGAACTATTCTCTTTGGCGTAGCGGCCTAATACAAAACTTGCAGCAGAATTTTGAACCTTTTGCAATTGTTTTAGGAGTCGCAACGGAAGAGGTCGAAAAATAGCGTCTGCATAGTCCATCTTTGATAAAACGAGGAGCTCAGCAACTTGTCTTCTTAATTTGAATGGCATAAGATTTTTGAATTTTCGTAGTATGGACATGGTGTAGAAGCATGAAGAGGTCATTTTGGCTATATGGTTGTCCCATGACAGATGCTCGTTAAAAGGTTACACCAAGCAATTTACTACAATGTTCTCATTCAAGAGTTATTTCCCCAATCTTTAGAACTAGATTGTAATCTTGAAGACAGTGATGCTTTGAAAGTTGCTTTGTACTCATAACCATAACCTTTGTCTTCTTTTGGTTTAGAGCAAGATTTGGGAATGAAGACCAAGAAATTAACTTTTCAACGTCCTCATTCAGGGCAGTTTCAAGAGACGATAAATCGTTTTACCTTCCATGCACAAGTATAGTTGTATCGTCAGCTTGAAACTACCTGAATAAACTGGTAACGATTGTCAATTGATAATATGACCTATTGGGGAAGAAAGATATTCTGCAACTGGTCTGATAAATTTAGCAGGGATTTAGTTTGGTCATGTTGAGCAATCGCTTCGTAGAGATTTCAGTTCAGCTAAGATTTCTTTATAGCTGACAGGGCTTAAAACTGAACAGTTGTCTTGGCATGGTAATTCCTCGACGAGTTTGAAAAGATTTTTGATCGTAACTGGTGGACATTCTTGTGCTCTTTGTGCTGTACTATTGAAATGGTTATTGACTTCGTTGAAATCAGCCTTTATTGGTTGTGGGCTAGGATTCAACACCCTATGAATAGTTTTCCAAACTTCTTTTGATCGTTTCGATGATAAAGCTGACTTTACGAACTTGCGTTTTGTCTCCTTAATTGTTGTTTTATGTTGATTTCTGACTTTTTCGAAAGCTTCTCAGTTTTCATTTGTTTTTGTTCTTTGTGCTCTATGTCTAAGTTTATCTCTTTGTTATAGAAGAGCTAAAATGTTCATATCTTTCAACCAAGGGACTGGAGGACGCGTTATTTTGATTCTTTGTAAAGGTTCATGCCTGTCTATACATTATTTGACTAGTCTGTTTAGATATTCTACCATATCATTTTTTAACCTGTAGAGTAAATAAAGCTGAACGGCAAGCAGGAAAAATCACTTATGTATGATGTTGTAGAAAATTTCTTTTCATTCCTTATATATTTGAATCTTGGCTCATATCTGTTCACTCCTATATTTCTGCAGGCGTATGAAGCATCGTGGTCTCTGACGTGGCTGCATGGAAGTACATCTGTGAAAGTGATCTTTGGGGGGTTATTCGATAATATATGGTCAATTAGAGCGCTCGAGTATTTAGTCATTCGAGTTGGCTTTGAAACATGCTGATGTAGGTTTAATGCCTTCAATATTCCGGTATATTGCCTTTGTAATGACTCTTTCCTTATGTAGCGAATACTTTCATTAAGTCAATATTCATGTCTCCTGTGACCACTATGGGACCATTCCATTGATACACAATATGGCTTAGGACGCTCTCAGTTTTATCAATACATTCATTTATTTGTAATAATCTATTAGAGCGATAAACTACTCCAAACAGTAAATAACTATTTTTGTTCCATCCAGAAATTTCTAACTATAGGGACTCCAACTCTGGTCTAAGATTCTTATTGTCCTTTCTACGCTTATACCTTATACTCTCCTTGATGTAAACAGCAACTCCTCCCCCCCCCCCTACAATTCTGTCAGTTTCTGAATTGAGGTATGTAGCCTGGAATCTTTACATGTTCGAGTAACAGTGGATTCTCATTTAAACATGTTTTGCTGATATTGTAGAAAGCACAGTAGAAATTTTATCAAGATCCGTGCATATGACATTGCAATGCAGAATGAACTTTAAGCAGGCATCAATTTTACAGAAAAATTTAGAGGACAACCAATTGCAGAATGACAGCAAAAGCAGCGTATCAAAAGGCAGCCAAGAAGAATTGACGATAATCCGAATATGCAATTGACGATGACTATCTTTCAATTCTTCAGGAAAGAATTCAACGAAGTTCCCGATGTCCAAATTCAGCAATATCGTGAGTGAGTGAGTTATAATATTTAACGTGCCTAGCCCGTGAAAGTCTTAAGATGACTTGTTTACAGCAGGGGACACGGGCAATACATAACCTTTCATTTTCCGGCCAATACACTTGCTATTCTTGCAAGATATGGGTTTCTGCGCTTGGTGCAGTGGGGCCCATTTGGGCGACCCCGGTCCTTCCTCTCAATGTGACCACATCTCGTGATTCCTTTTGCCCTTTGCTGGAATTACAGAGAGTTAGCAGCTATCCTCATACTTTCGCAGCATGTATGACCTTGGTGGAATTCGAACCCACGACCTTGTGATTATGGGTCCGGCGCCTTAACCACTAGGCCATCCTCGTGATAATCTAACACATTGTCTTCAAGGAATAAAACCACTTGCACTTTTACAGCCGCCATTGAAAGACCAAGAGCCTTCCAAGCAAGAGGTCAACATTCTTGTACAAATGTTCCCCAAAAATGCACCAATCGACCCTTTTAGCTTGCAAGCTACGTTTGGAAATTCATTTGAAAGTTATTGGCAAAGAACTAACATCTGTTGCTGATGCAGCCAATTTTAAAGAAGAAAGGAAGATGATGTTTTTTTTACTTACAAATAGATGCTACCGATTCTTAATGACAGTACCAGTCCCTGTTGCCAAAGGTGAGCGGACATTCAGCAGGCTGAAATTGATGAAGACTTACATGCAAATTGCAATGACAGATGATCGCTTAAATTCGTTATCTTGTGAAAAGGACTGGACGGATGCTGTAAATATAGATTTGGTTGCGGCTGGCTGGGAAAAATTGAAAACCCGCCGAATCAAAACTAATTGAATAGCTAGAAACATTGATACGTGATAACACTAACAATGTATTTAGTTTTTGTTAGTTAGACTTTCTGCAATTGTCTAAACAAAGAATAATCGTTTGCTAAGCTGCACTAAGCTTTGAAAATATTCATGAAAATGTTCTTCTCTTCTAAAGACAATATTTCTAAATCGTGTGAACCACGCCCATTTTTTTTTTAAAGGCCGAACCTACAGCACCCCCCCCCCCCCGCCATTGAAAATTTATACGAACGGCTATGGGAAAATAAAAATCAGGTATAAAAAAGAGGTATACAAAATATTGTCTAAATTTGTATTACACTAATGCCAACTGTCTAGAATCAAAAACAAACAATTTAAATAAAATAGTTCATGATATCAATCCACCAGTAATATCTATAACTGAAAATAAGACTAAACAACATGAAAAAAACAGTAGTAATAAATGGATATTGTGAGCCAACTGAATTAAGAAGTGAAAAAAAATGGAGGTGGGATATGGATAACCTGGAAAGAACATTTAGAAGATTAGATAAAAGTTCTTGAAATAGGAAATGATAATATCGAACAAATTTGGCTAAATATAAAAATAGGAAAAGAGGATACAATTTTAGGAGTGGTATTTGGCAAACAAGAATCGAATAAGAATTATAATATTAAAGATAATAATGAGCGACGTTTCGATGTCATCTTAACATCATTTTCAAGCTAAATTAAACAATAGAAATATTTGTTATCACGTGATGAGAATTTTGGTGGTTCAGATGATTGGCACCAAAAAGACTAGGTGAACAATTTGGCGGCGATGGAATCTGACTGCTTGTACAATTTTGGCTTCAAAACATTAATGAAAAACATTTCGTAGACTAGACAATCTGTTTTTCTTCGACATTTGCGCAATATTTTGAATTGTTTGTGCAAATTCTCGAGCTGCATTCCATTCTGTTTTTTAATATGACAACCGATGGCCGACGCTTTGTGTTCCTCAATCCTTTGGTGTAAGTGTCGGCATGTATAACCGACATAATCTGCACCGCACATTATCAAATATCAAATTAAAACGATACACATTTTAAAATGTATTTTTGAGAGCGAAATGTACAATTGTCATTTTTTTTAAGCACAATCTAAAAATGTACAATTTAACAAAAACATATTTACAAAGACAATATCATTGGGAGCATGATAGGCATGGCTACCTTAAATGATCAAACAAATAACAAGACAGATACTAAAGGCTATACCAAAGTTCTGTTGGTCTCTCCGTATGGAGAACCAGTTTTATCACAGAGATCTAGATGAGTAGTATACGTCTTTTGTCATACATCTAGAGATGGTGTGTTACAAGATCTAAACCATCATCAAACACCCAACCAGTATCAAAGCATACACCCTGATCCGTGTTACTTTAGCAACAAAACGTCCCACACAGAACGTCTTAAATTGCCACAAGGTCTTAAGACTTCGCAGAAGAAGGGCGTATTAAACAAAGAACACATTTCGAGAAAGGCGTACCAACACGAAGTTCATTATTCTCAACATATTTTAACAAAGTAAACATTTCGAGATAAAATACCTACACCCCCGCCTTCCTTTGCAGAAATCATTGTAAACAAATCTGCCTATGGAGACCGTATTCTATGAAATCCATGGAAACCTGAAAGTACAATTAACCTTTTCATTTGGAAACATACCGCAAAAGGATACAAATGCGATACCGTGATACTTTATGAAACAACCACTGTCGTACAAAGAAAAGAAAAACGTTACTGTGAACAAATAATCGTTATCTTTTCAAAATAAAACAAACCAAAGTGGGCGAATATGAAAACAAATAATAATTGCATTTTCAGAAACTGATTGTTTAGAATACCCAGGGTGTCAGAGTCTCAGCCATTACCCTATTTAGTTAAATCAGTAAAAAAAAATAAAAATAAAATAAAAAATATGTTCCGTCCTGACACGCGGAGGAAAAATCTTCTGCGGAGAGGAGGAAAACGCGGAAAGAAAACTGCGAATTACTGATTTGATGAAATAGGTTTGGAGATGATGCCTACTGATGGTTTGGTATGTGCATTGGCGTTCGCAAAATGATAAGAATATAGCGGAGAACCGCATTAAGAACAAACAGATATGACAAATCTCAAGCTAAAATGTTGTGTAAATAATTTGTCAAAATAAACTTTGTAAATGTTACAAGTCTTCACTTTCATAGTTATTTTTTCAGCCCATCTTTTCCCAATCTCCTAGCGATGTTTGTGGAGGGTCTCAAAAAGAATTGCTTCCAGGGATTATTCTAAGGAAAATTTACAACACCACACGTCGCATTTAAAAATGTTTAGTAAAAGCTCACTGGCTCTAACAGAGACACAGAAAGCTCCAGCGGCTTCAATCGAAGAGCTATCTAGACACACATAAAACAAAACAATTACGAACGTCCACCTAGGAGATTGGAATTTTTTCTGTTTTAAATATGGGGAACCCTAGATCAATGCAACGTGAAAAAAAACTTGAGCGCGTGCAGCCTTTTGAAAACATCAATACGAAATGGATCAATATTTTCACGAAAATATGTATATAAACAAAATATGTATAACATTCTTGCTTTTTTTTGTCTTTTTGTTAAAACATTTTGCCTTTTTTGTTTCATATCCCTTTCTTCTCTTAAAAAATCTGACAAAATAGTACTGGCCAATTGTTACAACGCCACGAATTTGAATTTGTTACAACTCCATAAACTGAGTTTACAACTCCACAAAATGGTAACAAAACCACGTTAGAATAATCCCTGGCTTCCAGGTTGATGCCCAAAAGTGCATGGGTTATTTTATGCGTGTTTCTCCTGTAAGATTTGAAGTGATTTCCCCTCCTCCGCAATAGTAGCAAGACACTGACGATGATGCCCGGTCAGGTTCCGTGACGTCATTTTTAACTGAGACCCAGACTCCATAAAACACATCTGAAACACATCTGAACAGAACATGTTTACCATGCTTGTTGTCACTCGTAACACTTGATAATAATAATGGCGGATACAATAACAACTTTGATGCTATGCTACATACGCTAGATTTATATACTTCAACATTTCACCCAGCATATAATCATCATTCTATGAAGATTGCTGAGAATGTAATTGAAAAAAAGTGGTAATGTTTAAAACCTTTGAAAAATCAAAACATGTTCTTCTTTTCAAATTTTTTTAAATGGTGCTACAGCACTATCAGTTGCTGCTCATTTGAAATGAAAGGAAGAGGAAACCATATTTTCTCAATCGATAACATAGGTCTCTGCATAAAAAATATTACGTCATGATTTTTGTTAGTATCGTTTTTTATAAATTCAAAAAGGTATTTCGCAGTTTCTTTTCTCAGGAACAAATTTTTTATTTTACTTTAATTTCGTTACTGATTATTAACGAAAAAGTTATGTTAAGACTCCATTACAGGACGCAAAAATCTCTGGGAGAAACTCTCCTGCCACAACCTTTATCGGGTTTGTCTATTAAATGGAGAAAGAAAGCAGAAGAGACTCTTATTCTTCAAATATTTTATCAGTGCCCGCAACCATGCTAGAGTGCATAATACAATAATACACAGTATAGTAGTCAAAGAAATCAAATCACCATTGAGATGTTTATATATTAAGACAGTTGTTGTGCTGTTCAGCTGTGTTGGTCAATTGGTCAAAAAAGAAAACAAAGTCTCTTTCTTGCAAGCATTTCATAATCCTGTTTAGGCCTACGTTTAATAATTTCCCAAAACGACTAGACCCTAGAGGATGCACTCGCAAGCGATGCTGGGATGCACTTGCATCCCGGGTCCCACCCCTAATTTTGAGAAATTTCGTATTGTGGCCTGTGCTGGTGATTTTTGATAAAACAATTTAATCCAAGGGGCCCCTTTTAACCTCGACAGCATCCTTGCCAAAACGTTATTGCCGGTTCGATTGATACGTCGCACTTATGTCGAGACAAATTTGATGATGTCAATTTAAATCCACGTTAAATCTATCGTTTGAAGCCACTCGTCAAGTTTGAGTCAAGCTCGACTCAAGTTGCTTTATAAGATAATTTCAAAATTGATAAGGTAGTCAGGTTAATGAAATCAAAGAGAAGCTTAACGTTTGGATCTAAGATGAAGTCGAGTGTGTTTGTGGATAAACTCATCCAAATCAAACAGAGGCGGAAATTGTGTGCCCCCGATGTTTTTCGAAAAATTGTCGGAAATTAGAGCCATTTTTGAGCGTTTGGCCCCGGCGCTTAAAACGTAATTTCCGCGTCTACTGGCATCAAATGAATTTTACTTGAGAAAATTTGGGTGGAGAAAGGAAAGAAGCAAATGTCGAGAGGTATAGGCAACTATTTTTTACACCGTCTTGGGTAACAAACAATGCCGACCTAAAAAGTGGCGTGGCATATCCCCCCCCCAGATTGCGGGCACCCACAAAGAATGTACGCACAAATTTGAACATTTGTTTACCCCCTTAAAATGTGCGCAAAAGAACAATAGGAAAAGCTGACAATAACAATTGTACGCTTTAGGTTTGAACCCTCCCCCTTAGTGCGTACGTACTTTATGGATGCCCCCCATCTCACTTATTTATTTTCAAGGACTACGAAGATGGCCGCCACATGCCAGAAACTCGCGTTAGTATGCTGGTTGCAAAGGATCCTTTGAAGGTGGAACTTTACCGTAAATGTACTTTGTACAAACTGCACTCTGTGATACTCAGCTTTTAAACTCATTTACACCCGGGCTCATTTTTAATTAAAGGGTAAAACCTATGCACGTTTTCTTTTTGCAGGAGGTAGCAACAACAAATGAACAAAATTTAAAAGAAATCAGATTTACGTGTTTACGAAATAATTCCAAGATCGTACCGAGGTTAGTTGCAGCCATGAAAGGATCTAATTCAGAACATGGCCATACCACATCATAGTGGAAATAAGGACGGAAGCCATCTCTTGATGTATGACAAAGAACATTTCGTTCTTAAAAGCGAATTTTGAAATGTGTATTTCAAGAATGAATAATATTTGTCATGTATCTGAGAATGGTCTGTGTCCTTATTTCCACTATGATCAAAAGCTGAAACTGCAACAGTGGACAAGATTAATTATTACCTAGCTAACACGAAGTCATGTATTTTCATTTTAGCAAATTTAAGTAACGAATATACTAAAACTAAATAAATTCACGATTTTTATAAAAAAATTAGCATTTACACCAAAACATTTGAGAGTTAGAGATCGAGTTTCATGTATTTCTCAAATTTTGGCTAATTTTTCAGTAAAATTATTACATGTTCGAAGTATCAAAAATCAGGCAATTTTAGGGGGCGCTTAATAAAGGGGTGCTCACTCGAGGGGGGCATTTAATCGAGGAAATACGATATCGCTCCTAAGCCTGAACTGATATTCCCAGCTCTCAACGCACGCGGGCTATCCCCAGATATATGATAAATATTATTCGATCTTAAAATGCACATTTCAAGACTTAAGAACAAAATGTAAAACAAAATGTGCAATTCTTATTTGTCATATATCTGGGGATAGCCAGCGCTCGTAAAGTCTCAAGTGGCCTAATTTTTGGATAAAAACTACTCGTATCTATGGCAGCTACAAAAGAAAACAAATCAATAGTGCTGAAGGAATATTTTTGCAAGTGTAATTGAAAACTCCTCCATTTACGCAACGTTGTTGTGTCTCGTTGTGCGTTAGTCAGTTTCACAGCTCCTGTTCTCGGTTAAGTTTTGGCGGTAAGTTTGATTTAAGCCAATCAGAGACGGTGAAATATGAAATACTGCTCTGTGATTGGGGTGACAACATAGGGCGAAGTCGTAGTATATCAGCGGAAAGGAAATTTTGGGAATCATGTAACGAGTCTACTCAGAAAACTAAGAGCATAACATAAAAATGGATTAATGATAAAATTAATTAGTTACTAATTAATAAATCTACGTAAATTATCGTTAGCTCATCATTCAAAGATTATAAAAATTTGCCCATCAATCATGAGCTTCGAATTCGCCCTGTATGCCAGGTCTAAATACTAAACACATTTAATCTTACGCCCTGCATGGTAGTTCTATTTTACGTTGTACGTTCAAATGCTGTAAAGTACAATAGTTTCTACTTCAAGCAAAGTCAGAAAATTGCGCCTCATTTAATTGGAGAGTACCCAGGGTAATTAGAGGAAACCCCAGAAAAACATCAACGAATGTTCAAATTTACATTTTTTTCAATAAATGTTTTTCAGGAGTAAACGTTTGAAAAAACAACTTAGAAAAGACTAACTTACAACTGAGAGCAATTGCGTAATTTTTTTTCACTGGAAAAGCAGCTCTCAAATCAATTCTGACAAAAATGGTAACTAAAACTTATTGAGCTATGAAATTTCGCATTTTTTACTCAGGACTTTTTCTCAACAAGAACAATTTTATTTCTAATTGCAATAGCTACAATAAAAGAAGCGCTACTTAATTGAAACCATGATGGATAATAACAGAATAATAAATTTTTTGGATGGATAATAAATTTTTTCTTCAAACGTTAAAAAGGGTTGTCTCCACCGCAGCGTAATTTCTCTTCAGCGCAGCGTTCGATTTAGGAACTGGGAACAATGCTGCGTATTGCAACTACCTTCATCCCCGCGTTTTTCTTTCACTTCAAATACTCTTTATACTATTCTTCACAAAAACTTGAAAGTGTTCTTTCACCCATATTAAAAAACCATACACAACATTATCATTATGATACAAATCACGTGATACGTTCATCCAGGATATATCAGTGTAATAATAAAATAGAAAAATAACTAAGGCCCAGAGAACTAAGAGTTTATTTCACCACCTTGGAAATTTGGATTGATGAAGGAAAATCCTCGAAACTGTTGTTGATCCATCGACCGCAATAATTCTTCATCAACGGGTGTGAGCTTTGCTGGCTCCATTGTGAAATCAGGGTCAAAATTATCGACAGAATTTGATCCTTTCTGAAACAGAGGATAGCACATAAAATTAGATACGAAATTATGAAGAAAAAGGAGTGCCGGGGAGGGTTGTTGCACCTTTTTTCAAAGCAACCCATTTTATTAAGCCAATTCAAAAAATTAAATCCCACCTCATTTATAGGAATATTTTTCACAACAAAATATCCCTGTGGAACCTACCTGATAAGGCTACTATTATAAAAATAACATTGTCAAATTTTTAAGAAATTGCATTTTTTACAGCAGAGCCAAATTATGTAGATAAAGTTTGTTAATTATTCTCGACATGTAAACGAATCTACTGATGAATGAAATATAAAATTTGTTTAGCAATGGGACATTTGGCTATTCCCAGGGTAAAAAGAATAAAAACCATACGAAAACATACCACTTTCGGAAGAAACGGTGGCTTGATTTGTCGTTTTTCAAGTTTCGTCCAATCAATGGGACTAAAGAATGGATGTTTTCTAACATGATGACGAGTGCCACCAGCATATCCGAGGCGAAGAGCGGTGTTTCTTTCCATCAGCTAAGAAGCAAAAATCAACTGTGAAAAACGATAATTTCTAAACACTGAAATCTAGGTCTTGTGCCACACTACTTCGTTTTCATTTTAAAGACTCATCGCTAACATTGATCCTGTTCCTTTTTGGCAATCGAAACAATCGTGATCACATTGTTTCACATTTCTGCTTTGTTTCTTTAGAAAGCAAATCGATGCAGCTGGATGATTTTGAATGGATGATTCCGATTGTTGTGATCACGAAAGGAACAGGCTGATTGATCCTTTGCGCTTGCGTGCCGATTGAAAACCAAAACAAAGATCCAAGGCAATCACAATCCTAATGATGACATTGACTAGCTACGATCGAGTTACAGTAGATTTAGCATAAATCTAATTGAAATAATTTTATTCGACCTCAATGTGAATACAAAACAGAAAAGGAGCAAAATTGATCCGTCTTCGTGCAAAAATAGGTTTAGATCCAGAACGAGTACGAGATGGGAAACAATTGAATTTAAAGAATAAATTTATAAATTTGTGAACAGTGTTGTTCCCATAGGACATCAGGACGTCGTGCTTTTTAACTCTCCAACGTGAAATTTACTATTTGTCAACTTCCTTTTGAAAGACTCCAAGAAAGAGAAATCGGCTTAATTATAGCAACAGCGAGAAGGCCTAATCTACTACGAAGAATCTTTGACATGGAAAAAATATAATTTAAGGTCACAAATAAAGCTATTTCTTTTGCTAAATCTCCAAGAGTACATGTCTCAAATTGCCAAATGTGAATTTTGTACTCTCAGAAATCTATCGAAATCTAGCGAAATCTATTTTTTACAATTGTAATCGCATTGTTATGTGCAAGACCTTGCTGATGACTGTAACGCTTTATTTTCCGATTCTCCAATGAGTCCTATATTTATGTATATACAAAGTTAACGTCAACTCAACTAAAGTCAATGTCCTAAGCTTAAAAAACCCTCTTTGTGAGTCAGCCTTAAAGTTCATCAACTAAAATTTTCAAGCTACAATGAAAATAAAGCGATTTACCTGATTGAGTATGCTTTGGGAATGCTCAGATATCCATTTCGGAAACATAACTCGATCTTTGCAAATTGATCTAAAAAGATCATCCTCATCTTCACCAGCAAATGGCGACTAAAATATATATCACAGCCAGTTAAAATTGGGTACCATATGTTCAACACAGAAAGTCAGTCGAAGAGAATTATATTTGTGCACAACGAATTCTGTTACACAAAAGAATCAGTTTTGAATGTGATAATACGATATGTCCTTTTAAGAATATATATATTTTACACCTTCAACGCAACCAGCTAATTAACATTGCTTTCTCTGGTTGTTTTTATTTGATTGAATGCATTCAGAGGTGTGAAATCTAGTCTTTTAAATCTTAATCGCATTGTTATGTGCAAGACCTGAACCTTTGTTTCACGAAAGTTCTAGCCCTTTCACATCCGGATTTATTCCTGCTAGACAAGCAAATCCTATACAACTCTTTTTTGCAGCGGGTAGCACATCCAAACCAAATTAATTTAAATGATAAATTTAAAAGGAAATATCTGGAATTAATGTAAACTTCTTCCCGCATTTACCTTCTGAATAAATGACGTTTTATGTTGTTTGTGAATGAGCCATATGGCCCTTCCTGGGGTGAAAGTTTCAAGAAATTCTCCCCTGCTGTTATCAACGGAATAACACTTTCGATGTTCAAATCCCATTTGAAAGTAGTGCTTTATTTTTCAATTCTCCCGGGAGACAGTCGAATCAGTGACTTTAAAACCACCGAAGGAAATCAATATTCTCTGTAGTTCCTCCAATCAATGAGACGTTTAAAGATGTTAATGGACCTATTCAGAAATAGAGCCTTGTCTCGAGGCTAGTGCTGTATTACCACTTGGAATAGTTATTCTTGCCTCGTTCTCTTTCAAAGAACCCAAACGACATCGAAGTTTAAACGTTTTTCGTACTTAAGGGAATTTCATCAATGTTGAAAATGAGGCTAATGCTGTAACACAATAGAACAACTTTTATTTCCGAAAATGTCTTGATTGATAGGCCATATATACCTTCCCCCGGGAGGTAAAAAAGCAAAATCTGTACCTGTCCAATCAACATTTCATACAGCAAGACGCCAAAAGACCACCAATCTACAGCTGAGTCATATTTTTGGCTCTTCAAAATCTGTTGTTAAAGAATATTGATATATATGTATAAGAAATTGATAATGCATAAAAACCAGGTCAATCATGCAAACGTCCAATCTCACTAAATTTATTTCAAACGTCGCATTTCTGTCGAATCAACTCAAGTTTATCAGAAACACAACCAAAATACGTCTTGGATCCAAACGTTAATTTTCATTTAGATTATATTGCCTTGCATTCCTTTCAAACCTAAGATGATTTAAACAGAAATTGGAAGACAACAGAATACAGATGATATAAACGGAAATTGAAAGACAACAGAATACAGACAGAATATATATAAACGATTTTGTTGGCAGTGTGATTTAAGATCTGTGGAAGATGAATTTCATTTTCCGATGTGTCCTAACAGTAAGGATTTGAGAAGTAACACTTTCCATTAAACAGACATTTAAACAGACTACCCTTTAATGAGACGCAGGAAAGAAAAAACCATTCCAAAGTTAGCTATACATTTATTATGCATATAAAGTAAGAAATTGATAAATCAATGCTTTCAATTATTTTTGCAAGTGCCTGGATGCTTTTATTAGTAATAAAAAAAATTTCTGCCATTAATGTCGAGTAAAACCTATTAAGCATTGTTTGAAAAAATAATTTAAAAAGCTTGAAGTTGATGAAGGAAGCTTCATCTTAAAGTTCGATACTAAGCTTGCCAAAATCTACTAAGTAATCTTTGAGCTATACCGAAGGATTAAGGATTAAGGATTAAGGATTAAGCCTCAGCCCTTAATGTAGCATTTTCAGCGAATTGCTGCAGCAGGAATCCTCTACTTTTGTACAGCACAGCTCAGTGATTATTGGGTAGAATTTGGAAAACAAACTATAAATTGAAGCCTTTTAATACTAAATTCAAGCACAAACAAAATTATCGAAAATAAAGCTTTTCTACAGCAGCTTTGTAAATATAGGGACATTATTGGGACACGTGGACAATTTTTTGGGGCACGCGGTTGTTTTCATACCTCTGGAGCAATGTAATCCGGTGTTCCACAAAATGTACTTGTTTTGGTTCCGTCCTTGATGCCTTCTTTACACATTCCAAAATCTGCAATCTTTATGTGGCCATCACGATCCAACATTACATTATCCAGCTTTAAGTCTCTGTGGGCAAATGAAACAAAATTAAAAGTTATAAAATCAATGACAAGAAAAAGCACGTAAATGTTTCATAGACACGAGTACAAAATCGTATGGAACAGAAGGTTTGGGTTAGAGATTAATTTTAAAGACGGCAAGAGGTTGTTCTATATTATGATTAGAGATTAACTTAACAAGTCTATTCTATAAAGGAGAACACATATTTCGTATTGTGCGATCATCCAATTTGATGTTTTTTGTGCCTTTGGCAGGTGATTAAGTGAACCCTTTCTCCCTGGGTAAAACGTCAAACAACGTAAAACGTCAAATTTTGAAGAGGTAATTGCGAGCAGAACTTTACATTAATTTAAGATATTTCAACTTAATTCCATGATATAAATTAATTTGGTTTGGATGTGCTACCCCCTGTTAAATAAAAGTTGCCATAGGACTTGCCTGTTTAGCACAAATAAATCCGGGCGTCAACGGGTTTTTAAGATTAAAAAAACTTTTATTTTTATAATAAAAGCAAAAGATACAATTCAGCTGAAATCTCAAAACTACCTGTACACGATCCCTTGCTTGTGAAGAAATTGCAAACCGCACACAATTTCTGCGCCGTAAAATCTGCAATATAAATAAGTGGCAAATCATATCATAAGTGGTTTCAGAGGAACAAGTGAGAATTATGTTAAACAAAGGATTAAACAAAAGATTAATTTTCCACTTTAAAGAATATATTTCACACCTTCAACGCAGCCAAGCATATAATAATACACAAACGAAATCAGAAAGTTTTGCTATCCTTGTTTATTTTGAATAGATGCACTCAGAAGTGTGAACTCTATTCTTTCAAATCGCAAATGGGATCGTCATGTTTCAAACCACAATATTTTGTTTTACAAAATTCCCCTTGTTTGTCTCATGCAAACCTGAGTATAAGTACAGATTAAAAGGCTACAAATACCATCAAATTTTGAGATATTGTTTTTTGAGATTTTAACACTTTCAACCCGGGAAGGGCCATATGGCCCATTGAGAAACAACGTAAAACGTCATATCTTCAGGAGGTAAACGCGGACAAAACGTTATCTTAATTTAAGCTATTTCAATGTAAGTTTATCTTTTGAATTAGACTGGTTTGCATGTGTTACCCCCTGCAAAAAAAAACTTGCAGATGATTTGCCTGTTTAGCAGAACTAAATCCGGGCCGCATGAAAGGGTTAAAAATTAATTTTTAGCAATCACTGGAAAGACCAAATCAATTTTAAGAACCATTGCTATTTTGGGTAGGATGATGTGATTACAGCTTGAAAAATATAATTTGAGCTATAATTTTAAGTAACGTTCTAATTAAAAATACAGTTATTACGCCAACCTTGATCGATTTTCGTCAAATTTTCCAGAAGCTTGGATGTGGAACATAAGATCACCACCATTTAGGTATTCCATGACGAAAAACAAATGCGTCTGAAATGTAATTTAAAATTCTCAATAAAAATTAGCCAAATTCACGCAAATTTATCTCAAAACTCAAGAATGATATAAAAAGAAGAATTTTGATATTATTACAAATTATGTAAAATCGAGGAATTGACCGATTGATGATGCCATTCAAGCATTGTTTCAAAGTTGAAGAGTCAACTATAAATTTTTAGTATTTTTTTTTAGATTTTTCCGGCATTTAAAATATTTATAATACATGGATTTTGTAAAATGACGATGTTTTAAATTGCTCAAAAAAGTATGAAAATGGGGTAGCAAGATAGCCATATTTGTTTTAAGTATTCGAATCCATAACTAATAGAGAAGATTATTTTTGGGTGGTGAAGATAAAACTTTTTTTGTGACAGTTGAAGTGTTTTTGCATCCACTGGTAATGATTCGTAGTGTCTCTACTATTCCCAAGAAATTTTGCATTTTTTATGATTAACCCCCCCCCTCTTTGTTAAAAGCGCACATCCAGACCAACTTAAACACCGGAAAATCCTATAGTCACATCCGGAAATGCCCTATAGTCACATCTGGAAAGGCCCTATACTCACATCAGATTGGAACGTACAATACAAATGAGTGAGGAATGGATGTCTTGTGGCAATACATAACACCCGTCTTTCAATTAATGTACATTCTACGTCATCATCTTCCAAAACTACATCTTTCTTCAAAGCTTTGATTGCATACGAATACTTGCTGCCCTTCAGCTCTGCAAGAAGCACCTTGAAAAAGACCAGAGCATCAGAGACTGTGTAAGAAAGAACTGTAAATGAACTTCAAATACAGTTGAATCTCACACTAAAGGAACTACAAAAAAGAGAACCTTTATGATGAAATTTTGCAGACAATTTTGACAAAATTAGCTTCAAAAAAGGAAACGTTTGAAGATGGTCCATTTCTTCTAACCCTTCCTCTAACCCCAACATATGTTTTCTTAGGGGTGTCAAATAAAAACATTGGCACCCAACAATATACTCCTTTCTCTACCTTTTAGGCTTTTTCAAATAACCTCTTCTCCATCCAATTCATTCTAAAATTAAGTAAGTTCCTGTCGAAGAAGTAGTACGTATTACTTCAAAATTATCGTCATCGTCATCAACACCACCAATCCTAGAGGGTTAAAGTGGACGGAGCAGCCCTCTTGTTGAAAATACGAGAACGTTTGGGGGATCCCTGGCGTATATTTCAGAATTTAAAAAATACTTTTCTTTACAGATCCTTTTCTTTTCTTCAATCTTAAACTACTATCTAGCAGGTATTTCAGCCAGTAAGTGTACTGTTTTCATATACGGGTTTTCACTGTGTTTGACCAAGATACAAAGAAGCAAACGCTTGGCTGGACTGGACCATGAACTGAAATATATTATGAAATTTAAAAGCTAATTCAACTGTAATAATATAACGGCAACAAGTAAAGATATGTAATATTATCATATGATATTATCATTACATGTAATAATATATAATATTATATCTATCAACAGAATATACAAGGATTAGAAAAACTTAACGATAAAAAGGTTTGCAAAAATTCAAAATTATAGATACCTTTCCAAAACTACCTTTGCCAAGGACTTTCAAGAACGTAAAGTCTGATTTATCATATCTACGCTTCTTACTTTCTGTTCTCAAGCTCGTTGTCCTGCGTGGTGGCGCGGGAGTTCGCGCTTCCCATACAGCTTCGTATAAACTCTCTTCCTCGTCCATAGGCTTCTCCACTGTAGAAGATGCCATTGAACTGTCACCGACTTCATATAGCATTTCCTCCTTCTTCTTTTTGTCCAGCTGAAAATAGAACATGAAAATATTTGCATGTTTTAGTGTTAATAAGGGGTTATATCGTCTCCATATAGTCGCAGGGAGTCACAAAGAGTTGCAAGGAGTAGCGTAGAATTTCAAAGAATAGCAAGCAGTAGCATAGGATCGCAAGCAATCACAAGAAGTTGTAGTTTTTGTGATGTTTCCATAAAATCGCAACGGATCGCAATCGCAATTTTTTTTTTAAAAGGTTAAAAATTGTTATTAGATTTTGAAAACAAAGCAAACAGACACTTTAGATCGCAAGTAGTTGGAACATTTCTGAAAACATGTTTCCATTAATCACAAAAAATCGCAATGAGATAAATTTACTTTTTTCCTTGCGATCCCTTGCGACTCCTATCATCGAAACTCTTGCAATTATATAGAAACCAGGCATAAGTAAAGAGCTACAAGCTAAGGCTCCATTAGTGAAAGTTTCATAATTTTGGGCCATTTTTGAGCAATTTTCACTTGTAAAAGATTCTCAAAAGTTTCTTGTTGTGTATGAATAATTGTATATGAATAGTTTCGTATTTTACTATGCATTCTTTTTTCAACAAAAATATTACAAAAACTGAGTATATATATATATCGTACAGGATAAAAAGTCTTCACTGAATCAATCATCTAACATCACGTCCTTTCCATTAAAATCATCTTCATTAAACAGTAAACAAATTTCAATTTTTTACTCGCCAGTAAAAGTTTCTTAAATTTTCTTATAAAAAGTTTCTTATAAAAAAGAAAAGTGTATACCAAATTTTGCATTTTGCAAGACAAAAATAATTTTGTTATTTTCAATTGACACTCGGCTCTTCAACAAAAATATAATAAAGGCATAACTACGTGGAAATCAGTAAAGAACAAGTCATTAAATATGGCTGGCGAGGGAGGTTGGAGGAGAAATTGATTTTTCATAACAAATTTTCAAGACCCCTAAGACCCCCTAGTCAGTTACAGTTTCTTGAAGGACCCTCTTTTTTGAAGCTAGAACATTTTGCAGACCCCTTTACTAGCTTCTAAAAATTCCAAGACCCCCCAATATGTCTCATCCACCCCCCAATATGTCTCACCCACCCCCTCGCCATGTTTAATGACCGGTCCCTAATGCTAACAAATTGCAGTACCTGAGCAAGCACAAGAGCATCAGCAAGCAATTTCTGGTCGACACCACACATGTTTGGAACTTTTTCTTTGCACTTGTGATGATAATTTCTGCAGCAAGCTTGCAAAGAATATATCACAGGAATTATTAACATAATTTAACATTGAAAAATTTCGACATAATTTAACATAATTTAACATAATCCAATATCTATTATTTTTAATTTGTGTGATATATATATATATATATATATTTTATGTTTTTGAACTTGCAAATCTTTAATTAGTTTTGTCCTTTATTGACCTTTAGTTTCTTCAGTTTTTTAAAAAATTTATCTGCAATTTAAGGGTATATTTTTAGGGAGAGAAATCCTCAAAATTAGATAGATTCTTGGGTTTTGTCAAATATGCTACGTCCCCTTCCCTCGACGTTTTGTAATGGTGAATGCCCACAAAGGCACCAAGCAATTCTTTGATAATAAATTCAATGATGAGTATGCCCCCCCCCCTGCAACAAAGTATATATTAATCAGTCATTATATAGAGGGTAAATACCTTCACATTTTAGACCTTGTCTGAATAAGCCATACAGCAAACTTCCACAGTGATCACAGAAAGTTGGACTCATGAAATTGTAAACCCTCAATCGATGTGGAACGTTGATGTTGAACCTCTCTTTCAAATGCTAAAAACGCAAAGATAATTCATCAGTTAGAAGCTTACTAAAACCGGCGCTTTGTATTCAACCAACGTTCTTCTGTCGACTTTATGTATAATCAAAGAATACAGTATTTCGTTTAAAGAAGACAAATGCCTGGTAGTAAGTAAATGAGTAAGTACGTAGGCCGACCGCAAGGTCGATGGCAACCCAAAGGTTTCTTTTTCATTTGCTGCTGCCCCTGGCGGGCAGAAGAGGGCGCCACTTCTTTCCATGGTTTGATAACCTCATACGCCAGCTGTGCTGGTACTCATTTAATGACCTCGAAAGGATGGACAGCTGGGTTGGCTGTAGGTTTTGTAGTTAGAAGTTTCGACAACTGGTCCCGAAACCGGTGTTCTCAAAGAAAGTTTGGCTTCCAAGCACAGCGTTTGGTTTCTTAACCACACGGCCACTCGACCCTTTGGTCTCAAATAAAAGCATCTCATTTTGATTTACAATTTAATCAAATGCCTCCTTCTTACCTTTCACACCCGGAAGGGACATATAGCCCATTGCTAAACATTTACATTCATCTAAAATGTTACAATACATGATACAACCTACTATACCTTCTAATTACTATACAATTGTTTCTTATTTCATCAGCATTAAGAAAATAGAACGAGCTCAAGCATGTCCTCTATATAGTGTACAGATGGCAAATACATTTTTCAACTGACCATGAAAAATATGCGAGAAATTGTGGGTAAGATATAAAATACAATAGGGTGTTTCAAAAGTGCAAATACAACGAACAACAAGTCTATTTCGTTCAATCAGTAAAAATTAAAGTGAAACATAAAATATGTTCCTGCGGAGAAGAATCTTTTGCGGAGGAGAACAGTGTTCTCTCCTCCTTTTCTCCTCCGCAGAACATTTTTCCTCTGCAGTAACATATTTTTTAATTCACATTAATTTTTGTACTGATTTAGCGAAACGGACCTGGAACAAGTCTGAACAAGATATTTACGAGGGACACTTTTGAGGGTACGCAGTACCCTTAAAAAATAAGTATGATCGTGGTGAAGGATAAACACTTCTATGAGTTTATAAGCTTTCAAAAGTTCAGTAAAAACATGTGAAATTATCCTTACGATGGTATCTCCAGTGTTGTGTGCTGTTCCGGGACAATTGCTCAAAATCTTCTCATAGCATTTCTTGTGTGTTACACAGGCGCATGCTATAAAAAAAATTATTTCTATCAAGAGAATGCGTGACAAGATTTATTCAATTCATGAAGCATGAAAATACACGTTTTATAAAAAATTTGGCTAAGACTCCACACTAGTGAAAGAGTCTTAATTTTCCACCATTTTTCACCAAATTTCATCAGTAAAAGATTTTTTAAAGTTTCTTAATTGTAAGATTGTAATGAAAAATTCCGTTTTAAGCACTATTTATATCTGGAAAAAATCCACAAAAATTAAATTTATATTATGAAAAAATAAACAAAAATATTAATAAAAACTGGGTATATATTGTAAAGGATAAAAATTTATATACATAATCTTCACTGAATTAATAATCTGACATCATGTCCACTCCGTTAATATCATTAAGCATTATGTAATTTTCGCCAAAAAATTCAAAAGTTTCTTAGCGATTTTTCAGCAACTAGTAAACGTTTCTTATATTTTCGTAGGTAGGTAGGTAGGTGAGTTTCTTATGAAGCGGTTTGTTAAAAAAGAAAACCTGTAAATGAATGCCGAAATTTTGTATACTCATGTTCACAGGCCAGGAAAAATTGAGTGGAGCTTTGAAACACAATTTGGTTTTGGTTTCCCAAGACCATAATTCTTACGTGACAAAACAAAAATAGAGAAGTTAGGATACAGGATCCGGTTTGAGACAAGTTTAATTGTTTGTACAAGGTTGGCGAGCGTACTCCAAAAAGCGATCTGGCAAAATAAATAAGTTTTTTGTTAACCTTACTTTCTATTTTCACAATATCAAAGGCTCTTCATGGATTAGGAATGTTGATGTGATTAAGCCAATTTCTTTCTCTTCTCGAAGGCTTCAGCTTTTGTTTTTCCAAAAGACAATGACGAATAATAATATTTACGTTGCAAATTTTAAAAGCGCGACGTTCTGATTCCTTGCGGGAATGAAAATTTTCTAACGTTTACTTTATTTTGAAATCTAAATTCTTTCGTTTCATATGTCGTATCCGTAAGTGAACTCACTCGGAATTTAAACTTTCCAAACCGGCCCGTGTTTGATCATAGTCGAGATAATGATACACACCATCTCTAGGTATATGACAAATATTATTCGTTCTTAAAATACACACATTTAGAAATAAAGTTTTAAGAGCGAAATGTACAATTGCTATTTGTCATGTATTTAGAGACGGTGTGTGTCATTATTCCGAATATGATTTCACACCAACGCTGAAAAAACACTCCAAATCTAAAGAAAGAAAGAAAGAAAAAAATTCTTCAAAGAAAGTTGAACTAAAATGACTGGAAAAATATAAACAACATATTGTGATTTTTTGGTGATAATCGATGTTCCCTCACAAAACTGAAAAGGCATACAAAAAATACACAAATAGATACAAGTAAAAATAAAATTCTTACCAGTGCATTGATATCCTTGCTTTCCGAAACCCCTATGAAAAAAAGATCTAAGTCAGCTTGGCTGTCAACAAAGCAGTCCTCGACTGCAAAAAATCCAAACATAGCGCTTTTAAAAACAACTGCATGAAACATTCGTAATTCTTTCTAAAGGAAGGGTTGAGAACAGCAGAAGTGAAACCTAATGCAATCTTCAGCAGGAGGTTTCATGAAACACGTGCTCAAACCTAGTATTTCGTGGAAAAGTGTCAAAAGCATTTCCAAGAAGGAAGGCAAATTCGATACGCATGAAGGTTGAAATTTCAAACAAAGAGCTGGCAAATTCACATTGACAGAAAACCTGGAATGCATGGAGATTTTGAAAGCAAAACAGAAAGTAGCCGTTCTACAACTGAATGATTGTTATACTTATACTACTACTACTACTACTACTATTGCTACTACTAATAACAATAACAATAACAATAACAATAACAATAACAACAAGAATAATAATAATAACAATAACAATAAGAATAATAATAATAATAATAATACAGTTTATACTACTACTATTTTTATGCCTGTATTTTTAAATTTTTTAGTAAAAACAAACCACTTTTTCTCGTAACACGCCTCTAAAAGGGACCATCATGGAATTAAGGTCATCTCGATCTTTTGATTTTATCCTTGCCACTCTAGTTGGGGGTTCGTGATTTTTTAAGTGAATTTAATCGAATTTATCTTTGTATTTTTATTAACTGTGTAAATATTTTAACCTTAATTTATTTTGAAACATTGTAAATATTTTTAGTGGCAAATGAAAACTTACTTACTTGCTACAGTTTTTGTGTTAATGTTACAATAACGAAGGTCACTAATTAACATAAACCCCGGATTAAATTTAAGTTATCAAGCATACTTTACGTCAGTTTTATTTTTCAGGAGGTACAACATATAAACTAACTTAACTCAAAAGGTAAACTTACGTTCAAATATTTGAAATTAAGGTAACGTTCTACCCGCGTTTACCTCCTGAAAATATGAAGTTTTACGTTGTTTATCAATGGGCCATATTGCTCATCCCGGGGTGAAAGGGTTAACATTTAGTAACTAGAGAATTTAAAATCAAAATGAACTGGAAACTATGGAGATTTCACAAAGTACTTAAGTAGCTGCAGAAAAAGTAGACACAGTTTTTCTACAGGAACCATGCCTGATTTCATTTCATTAGGAGGTAAATTCCAAATTCTTGGACCTAAGAATCTCTGCGGTTTGATGACGTCATTTGCAGTTTCCCATTTGTAGTTTTGACCTTTGGAATGATGATTCATCTCCAGGTTTTGGCCAAATATTTTCGGAAAGACTCAGATTGATTCATATTGTGTGAAGTTTTTAAAACCTTACAAGCAAGAAGCCTAATTAAATGCATGTGTACTATGGTTGCCTTGGAATTCATAAGAGGGTCATTGTAACTTGACGAATAGTCTGAGATTGTCATTCGTAACGCCCTTTCATTTATTTGTTCAAGTCTCTTTGGCTGGCACTGCTACGGAATAACCATATGAAGGGACAGTAGTTGAAATGACAGAGAATACAAGAGTTTACAACGATTTGCTTCATTTTATTTCCCATGTATACTAGGTCTTTTAAGAGCTTAGCTGCAATGTAGCTTTCTTGCAAATTTAATCAACTTGTGAGTCAAATTTCAACTCGGCATCAATTTGAATGCCAAGAAGAGTTACTTTATTAGTTTTGTTTATTTTGAACTCGCTGTTTATTTTGAACTCGCTGTTTATTTCAAATTCTTTGTAAATTACTAATTCTTCTCCTGTTGTCACTGACTGAAATTTAGATGAATTTGTTGTCATTTCTTTGGACATGAACCAATCGATGCATTTAGTGGTAGATGTATTTGTTTTTTATAAGAAACTAAGGTGAGTAGTTGGCAGGTTGTTTCTGAACTATAGGTTTCTATTGTTATGAGAAACAATAGAGCAATAGAACCCATTGTAATATCTGAGAACTTTGGGCCTACTGTTTCTTATAAACTATAAGGCGTGTATTCACTTTTATTAATCTATTTAGTTCGTCAATACATTTTGCAGCGACAGAAATAGTATTATCGTCGGCAAAATTACCCAAAGATCCTTCATTTTGAACAAGGAAAATGTCATTCATACAAAGGTTGAAGAAAAGTGGCCCAAGTATTGACCCTTGAGGAACTCTTTATCAAGTATTTTTTTCTGTTGCAGCTAAAATTCTAATTTTTAAAAACCCACCCCCCTTAGGTGACGCTATATCCGCTAGCACAATAGAATAGAACAATAGACGTAACGCTAATGTCAGAAACCCAACCCCCTTCAAAGCATTACGTAATTATTGAACCCCTTAATGCCCTTGAGCCCTAATTAAATCAGTGAAGAGAGACATAAACGCATTTTTTATAAGAATCCCATTTATCAAAAACTGGCCCTCAAAATCAAGTGCTAAGAACGCATGAGGCTACGAGACTATTTGATCTTCCTTCTATTTGAAACTATTTGATCTTCCTTCCCTTGATCTTTCTTCAACCTTCAACAATTACCTCACTGACGGAAAACAAATGGTAAAGGTCGATGGTTACCATAGCTCATGGGGTATACTTGATAAAGGAGTTCCTCAAGGGTCAACACTTGGGCCACTTTTCTTCAACCTTTCTGCAGAACCTTCTTTTTCTCGTTAAAAACGTTATTTTGTGTAATGCAACAGCAGGAATCAACTGACACCTGATCCCAGAGGTCTATCAACCCGCTCGTGGGCCTACGTTACCCGTTTTTCTATAAAATGGTTGGCAATCAAAAACAATTCCTTGTCTCTAAGAATTTACTGGAGTCTACATTAGAAACTTTTAAGAAACTTTTTGTGCTAAAATCGGCCAAAATGTTAAGAAAGTAAGCAATAGGTCCGGAAACAAGTTTCTTTAAAAAAAAATGCATGTGTTTGATAGGGCTGTGAAATTCTGGGGTTGGGTATTTCGGGTCAAGGCAAAAAAAAATTCAGAAGCACGTCCCAGTACAACCGGATAATGGAGTACCTCCCTGGGTAAAAAAGTTCATATGAAAAGCAAATTTTCTTTCTGTGTGTAAAAAGAATAATAACGAATGGCCCAAAAAAAAATTTCCCACGTTTGCAAAGGTGCTGGAGATGCTCTTAAGCATTGATGATTCTGTTTTCGCTTGACGTTGGTGTAAGAGGTTTCAACTTAAAGTTTGATACCTTGCTTGCCAAAGTATACCCAATAATCACGAGGTTATACTCAATGAAACCAAAAACAGAGGATTTCTGCTGCAGCAATTTGCTGAAAATACGACATGATGGTTTAAAAAAGCCATTAACGTTGGATTTCCCTTAGTATAGCTCATTACTTAGTAGACTTTGGCACACAATCAATCAAACTTCAAGTTGGAGCCTCTTACATCAACGTCAAGCAAAAGTTATCAAAACAAAGGCTCCTCCGTGGCAGCTTCACAAACATGGAGAAACATAAACTTTTTTGAGTCACCCGGTACTATTTACCACTTACCAGCAAAATTCCTTGCACACTGAGCAGAACACTGGCTGCCTAAAAAACTTTGCCAAAAATTCATGTCCTCTAAAACTATGCATTTTTGCCTTTCGCAGAGCACCACGTCTGTTCTGAAGTCCACTTTTATTTGCTTTGCGACAATCAAATGCTGAATTTGGATCATCTAAAAAAAATTAAACGATCAAAAACCTTTGTAAAAGATATTTTCGTCGAATAAATCCTAGAATTGCCTCAAGCATATTTCTTGACTCAGTAAAAAAAGTAAATAGTAGAAAAATATGTCCCTGCGGGGGAAACTTTTATTACCGTTTAGTTTTCTTATGAAATAGACTTGGGAAAAGCCTAATAAATCCTTGCAATTGTCAAAACAAGTTTAAGAATTCATGAAAAAATTTTCATTTTACGAGTTGATCATCACATCAACAACTAACCAAGTGCTGCTCCGTGAATAAAAGCCAGTCATCAAAAATCGTTTTTTAAGACCAGCAAAGTTTTACCGATACTGTTTTGTCCATCTCTTGTTAAATTGCCTAAAAATCTTTAAAGATCCAACAAATAAATGTCCAAAGAAATTGCAGCCATATTCCTAAAATCGTTTCGAAACCAGCAAAAGTTTCAACGATAATTTATCAATCTCTTGTTAAAAACTTAACTATATACAAATATAAAAACCAAGTCCAAAGAAATCCCAGTCATCTATTGTAATAGAAATTATGGTTAAACGCTTTTCTGGACTCATTTTCAGTACTGTTATACCAAAAAGCTTGCCTCAAAATATTTCAAGACCAACACAATTTTAATGATAATGTTTCATCCATCTCTGGTTAAACAGTCTAATAAATGTAACAATCTGAGAAGTATGTCAATAAGTTGCAACGATCTATTTTGATAGCAATCATCTTTAAAAGCTCCTTCGAACTCCTTTTCATTGCTTTCCATCAAACATCAAACTATTGAGCTAAAAAGCCTTATTTGAAATCGTTTCGAGACAAGCAAGATTTTGATGATCTGCCTTTTTACATATTTAGGCAAAATTTCGGGCAAATATGTACAGAACAATGGCTAGTGTTTGCTAAAACAATATAACATTTAAAGACAATAGAAAAAATTCGGACAATTTCCTAACAAAGATTTGCCAAGACGCCCGGGCAGCTAGCTATCAATTTTAATAACACATTCTTCATCAGTGCTCTTACGTGGCACCCACAATACAATATTTGTTGTTTTAAGTGAACCTCCATGACATAAATATTTGTAGCCTCGATTTCTTGAAAATTATCAACAAGTACATTATAAAACCGGGTGGCCCAAAAAACGTAACGTGGGGCAATGCTTGTAGCTCGATGAATTTAAATTAATCTGAAAAACCTTCTGTTTTGGCGTTCAGCTGAAAGGATAATCTAGCTTTTGGGGTCTTATTTACTCAGATTTGCAGAAGGTTTCCCTCCTTTAAGAATTCAAATATATGAAAAATTAATAATAGATTACATACAGACTCAACAATGACAATGAATGAACAATTGTATACATACCAACAACTTCAGAGAAATTACGAACTTGGATTTGGAGTCTTCCATGTGGCTTTAAGTCAAGCTACAAATAAAAGGAAAACGTGTTAACAGTGGCGTAAAGGATGTATTCTAAAAACATTTTCAGAAAAAAACCGGGCTCATCAGGAGAGAATGAATCCACAGTTCAGCTTAATTTTTACTGTTCGTTACAACTCTGTTGCCATACCCAAGTTAAGATCTCGAATTCCGTGCTCTATGGCTGTTTTTCGACAGATTCTGCCCTTTCGTAAACAAGAGGAGGAAATTGTAGAAGTATGGGGGGCAAGCCCCCAGACCTTGCCAAATTGTAGTAAAACCGTCGTTTGTAATGCTTTTGTCGAAACATTTGGGTATCTGTCGGCAATTCGAGCCAATTTTAAGTTTGCCCCCCAAAAGTTTAAAACCGAATTTCAGCCTCTGCCGTAATCTCTTATGACCCTCACCGCCAACACAACTGATTGTGACTCCCTAACATTAAGAAAAAATTCCACTAAACACACACAACAATTGCATTCAATTTAGCTATCGCTAAAGTTAAAACAACAATGGCTGATCAGCTACAGTTAAACCTCTTTAACTGTCCAACTGTCTTAAACTATCCGTTAATTCAAATTGTCTTGTATATCCTTTCAGAGCTTTCAGTCTTGATTTAGCTTCAGTTATCCCTCGCTATATCTTGAACAAATTTTCATTCCCCTTGAGATATCGAAATAACAGGGTTCAACTGTACTGTGTTTCTATTCAATTCCCCACAGAGGCAACTTTCACTCGAACTGCTTTGTATGTATATATCCTTTGAGGGCACTCAGTGTTGATTTTACTTCGGTTATCCCGAAAACTCTCGACAAGATTCCCATTCCCCTTCTTTGAGCTTTCAAAATAGCAGGGTTCAACTGTACTGTGTTTTTAATTGATTCCCCATAGCGACGACTTTGTTGATTTAACTTCGACATACTTCGATTATCTCTGGAAAATTCGCAAGACCTAGATGTCGAACAAATTTTTATTCCGCTTTGAGTTTCGAAATAGCAGGGTTCAACTGTACCTTAAAATCTACAATCTGTCTGATCTTAAACTCTTTCTTTACGCTCATTAAGTACAAAAACGATAAATTTTAAACATCATACATCAACATTTTGCATCATTGCTCTACCATAATCCATCACTTGTTGATGTTATTCATCAAATCATTCCGAACATGGCAAGGAAATTAAAAGACACACACAAACTCAGTTATGGCCTCATCATCGTCTTGCTTTTCAAAAAAAATTATGTCCACAGACGTTTATAAAGTTTTGATTTCCAATGTCAGCAAATAGATGTTAAAACTAAAATATTTTAATTTCTCCAACTCACTTGAATAACAAAACAGGTCTTTTAGCTTGCATCGACACAATCAATTCTTTGTGCAGTATTTTTGTCAGAAAACAATTTGCAGAAAAATCATTGCACATTCAAGTGGTAATGTGTCTCATGTGATCTGGTCTTGATAAAGAACCATCTTTGTTTTACACATCGGTGTAGAACTCCAGGTGTCTTTCGAGTCTAATTTTAGAGCAAAGAACCACGTTATCTTGCACATTGGTATAAAACATTAGGTGGCATTCCAATATCCAGTGAGCGATGGGACAAGAGAAATGAGATAATATTTCTGAGCAATCTAACTACACAAATTTCCACGACTTTTCCTGTCTTGCTACTTGACCCCTAGTTGACTCGCTACCAACCCCCTGTCCATTCCTGCAACTAGGGCTCACAGCTTTACAGCCAAAAAGATATTTACCAAATACCGTAAAAATTATTCACAGTTATTTTAATAAACGCTTCAAACTTACATTGTGATCCATTGCGATGGCGTTCTCGCGCAATCGCTCTTCCATTATTTTTCAAATAGAATCTTCAATCAATCAAAACCGTCTTCAACAATAGGACTTAAAAAATGTTTTCTATTTCTACATTCTTCCAATAATTAAACGCTTCAAGCTTACATTATGATCCATTGCGATGGCGCTCTCGCGCAATCGCTCTTCTATTATCTTTCAAATAGAATCTTCAATCAATCAATCAACACCGCCTTCAGCAATATTACATTACAAAATGTTTTCTACTTCTACATCCCTCCAATAAATAAACGCTTCAAACTTCCAGCCTGAAATCTCTCCATTCATTTTTAAAATTATAGCACATAAATGCAAGCAAAACAGCCAGTCAGCGCCGATTTGGCTTTATAACAGCCTCAACCATGAGACCGAATATTTATATTCCTCGAAGTTGAGTCGAGGCTGTCAACGCATCTGGCTTTTCTGCGTTTTAATCTTCGCTGTTAGAGTGCTGGCATAAAGTGAGTATTCCACGAAGCTAATAAGAAAATTTGAATAATCCTGTATCTCAGTTCCTAAAGGAAAACTTGACCTGCGTCAATTTGGATTCTTGCGTCTCGAATCTCGCAAAAATGAATTAACAAAACCAATTAAACCATCGATTTCATAGTAAAATAAAGTCAAATAAACAAAAAAAATTAGATGTTGTAATTATACGGAGTTCAATCAACACCGAAAATTTGGGCGAGGCGAGGCAGAAAGCCAGAAATAAGAAAGAAAGGAAAAGATGAGCAACAATAGAGAGCACAGGCAGAGAAGTTTTGAAGATTTAAACTTTGTAGATTTTAACATTTATCCATTATCACCAATTTGTAGTAGTCACTTTTGAAAACAGTTCCCCTTGATTTGTGTTTTCCTTCTAAATTTCAAACTGAGTTTACAACTCCACAAACTGAGTTTACAACTCCACAAACTGAGTTTACAACTCCACAAACTGAGTTTACAACTCCCCAAACTGAGTTTACAACACTACAACACGGTAACAAAACCACGTTAGAATAATCCCTGCTGTTTAGAACAAATAGATCCGGGTGTAAAAGGGTCCGTTTTGATCATCAAAATCAAACAAAGGAAGCTGAGGAGGAGAGGGAGAAATTTGATCTTTTTCCTCTTCGTCGTTTTTTTCTTCCGAATTTCCTCAGTTTGTTCTTGGATTAGAAATAGATTCTCAGTTCTCAATTTGTACTAAGAGAAATAGACTTGGGGCAATCTATGTTTGAAGTTAAATTGCATGTCCTTATTTTATAAAATAAAGAAAACATTGTGGTCTTCTTTTAATATCTTTTCAAACATTCTTTTGAAAGTAAGTACAAACACATAAGTACACGATGCTCTCCACACGGAATCATGCATTGTTATCGTGGCTTCATGGCTTCATATCGTATTTATTATGATTCAAAAACAGTCCTCCTTTACAACTGTTTCTTTTAATAACCTACAATGCCGTTATTCACCGCAAACCTCACATAGAATCTACATGTGGAATATGTGTTACGTTTAAATGTTCTGAAAAACATCAACAAACATTTGTATTGTGCGGATAAGCAAAACGTTCTCATGAATCTAAACACAGAGACACTGCTATCAGTTTGAGTAGTTTATTAGAAAAACTGAAGATAGATGAGAATAAAAGATAACAGTTTAATTTATAAAAGCCTGTTTAAGAGGAGTCAAGGATGATCTTTCAGAGTAGAATTTCAGGCTTTCTTGTGAAAGAAGAATAAAAATAGAGGAAAATAAAAACAGATCATCCTACTACTGCGATAATACTGTACAAAGAGGGAGGGTCATCCGAGTCCTAGGATCAGTTTAGTGGCAGGGTATGCTGCTTGTGTCTTTCAGAGTAGAGTTCTGGGCTTTCTTATGAAGAAGATTCGAAAACAAATAAAGACAGATCATCCTGCTACTAGGATAATACTGTACTAAGAGGGACGGTCATCCAAGTCCTAGGATCAGCTTAGTGGCAGGGTATGCTGCTTGTGTCTTTCAGAGTAGAATTCTGGGCTTTCTTATGAAGAAGATTCGAAAGACAAATAAAGACAGATCATCCTACTACTAGGATAATACTGTACTAAGAGGGAGGGTCATCCAAGTCCTAGGATCAGCTTAGTGGTAGGGTATGCTGCTTGTGTCTTTCAGAGTAGAATTTCGGGCTTTCTTATGAAGGAAACTTAAAAGGAAAAAAAGGCAGATTATCCTACAAGGATAATCGCGTACTAGGGGAGGGTATTCTAAGTACTAGGATCAGCTTAGTGGCAGGATCTGCTGCTTGTGTATGAGGGAAACTAAAAGAAAAACAAGGTAGAATATCCTGTTAGGATAATCCTGAAAATAAGAGGGAGTGTCATCCAAGTATCGGGACCATCTTAGTGGGAGGATCTGCTTCTTGTACCTTTCAGAGTAAAATGAAGTGAAATGAAGGCAGATTACCCTGCTACATAAGATAATATAGAATTTAAGAAACATGTCCACGTATCCATGAAGGTTATTGTTTCCTTCCTTGTATCTTTGTGCCCTTGTTTTTATCAATATTTACACATTTATAAAAATGTCCATCAGCTGAGCAGGGGTAAATCCAGAGATTTGAATGAGGGGTGCTGCATGGGGGAATTCTTCATGGGGGAAGTCTTGGAGGAATTCTTTTTGCCAATTTTTCACAAAGTTTCTGGAAATTTGACATGTGCTCGAGCACTCTTTGATTCCATTTGGATCTATCCCTGCTACACTACCATAGAATCTATAAATCTGGACATATTATGCTTTCTTGAAGCCTTGCAAATGACACAAAGAGTTTAAAAATTGCAAAGTTAAGTTTTCATTTCTCAATCTTTGTCATTGAGTTAAATTTTTAATTGACTAATTTCATTTGATAAATGCAAAATGTAACAATGTCCTGGAAATTGAGTTTAAAACTGCTGAAAATTAAGTTTTGCATTGATCTGCGCAAAATTACTACAAAATTGGTGTTCTCTGTGCTGTGTAGTAAACAAAACGAATGTAAGTGCAGCCTAACAATGTATTCTCAATTCACAGTAAATGAAGTAGTCATAAATTTCAACATTCTAAAACTCCTATAAAGTATGGGGAAACAAGTTAAGCTGGAGCGTTTTGCTGGAAAAAATATTGAGTCATGTTCTGTGTTGCAAGGCTAGAGAACAACTAACATAACTACATTACTTTGTCAAAACTGTGCAGGTGGGAGAAAGATTGTATAAAGGAACTGTTTAGTTATGAACACGAACAAAATCTGCAAATTTCATTTCTAAGAAAGACATATGACACCATGGCCACAGCTAAGCCTCACTTTCCATGGGTCATATAAGATAATAATTGTAGTAGATTTTATGAATAATTATTAATATTGATTGATTAGTGCAAGATTCTCAAAGAACCATCACATAAATTTTAAAATTTTCAATAAAACACAGCAGCTGAGTTTTTTTAATTTTATTTAGACTGAGTTTACACTGCATTGGCACAGTTTCAGAACTGTACATGTGCAAAGATGATAAATGCATACATGGTTATGGTCAAAATTTAATGAACAAAAACTGTGCCAAAATTAAAACCTGGATTAAGTGAAACTTACCCAAATGCTAGACACACCACTATCACTTTTCTTGCATTGATCTGCCAAAAACTCAACTCCAAAAGTTACATCTCCAATGGTTTTGTTGTCAAATTTAGACACAACAGCTACATTTATCATTCTTCCAGTGTTGACGTGAGTGTCAAATGATTTGTTCCATTCTGGATAAATAGTCTTTTTCTTCTGAATAAGTTGAAATCCTTGCCCTGGGACATCAACTGCCTCTTTAATTCGAATTGCACAAAATGGATCCCATGAATTTCCTCCAATTTCATTCCAACTTTCCCCAGCCTCAGCCTGGAGAAGCTTTACTCTCAAGAAACCCATCCCTGGAACAAAAATTATTGGTATTTTAGTAAGCTTTATTAAAATATATTATCAATCAACACTGGACTGAGCTTTCCCTGTATGTGACCCAAACATTCATTTCATTTTCCTTTCATATTTAATAGGGAGAGTAACCTTTCAGCAAGAGTTTTCAAGGGGCCCCCTAATAAAAATACCGGATTGAAATGTACATGCAAGATCAGGAATGTATTAACAGGCTACAAGGTTTAAAGTGTGTGAAAAAATACTATCTGGTTTATTTTCAAGAACTTTTGAATTTTAAGGCAAGCAAAAACTTTTTCTTAACAAATGAAGATATAAATGCAATATTTTTCAGAATACTCTAGATGCCGGATAAATAAATACAGCAAATGAACGAATGTATGTAATGCAATTGTTAAATCAGTAAATAAATACAGCAAATGAATGAATGTATGTAATGCAATTGTTAAATCAGTCAAACAAATGCTTTAAGGAAGACTCACAAATCGATTCTGTCATGGCAAGCGTCATGGGGATATTTCATTTAGACCCGTACCTCCCATCCTACCTCCCATGTGACATCACAGTGTAATGTAAGATCAAATTACTATACTCTGACTTGCCTTAGGCTGCATGTACACTGCACTGGGTAACTTTTTATCTGATATGTGATACAGATCAGTCTTACATTTACATTAGAATGTTGTGATCTGATACAGTTTTGTACCTACTATCTGATACAGGTTTGTACCTGCCAGGAAAAACAAACATTTTTGTACCTGTACAGTTCTAAAAACTGTACTAGTAGTCCTACCCTGTACTAGTAGTCCTACCCTGTACTAGTAGTCCTAACCAGTACTACTAGTCCTAACCACCTGTACACGACTTCCAAAAATTGCATCATATACAGAGAAATTGACTGACAATAAACAGCAGGCTAATGTTTTGGCAAAAATTTACAAATTAGGTTTAAAAATTGATTTTAAAAATTAAATTTTAATGATTGAAATAATTTTAATATTATGACAGTGTATTGATATCACTTTTCTACCACATTATTGGCAAAACACATTTGGCTCTATAACATCATGTAATTACCTCATTCCAACTCTATGTGATTTGTTAAAATACATTCTATTTCATAAGAACCAGATCATTTTCACCATGGCTTTTATTGTTCTCAAATTTCTAAGAATTTGAGCTCAAAATGTTTAGCTCTTATAGACATTTCTTCTGTAATTTTATCCTGATTGATGAAGTGGCCAGTTTTTTCTAATTTGCTTCCACAGCTAATATATATGGAGCATCAGTATTTGGATTAACTCGTGTTTGTGCTGTTAAGGGACCATTAACAATTGACTTTTTTAACATAATTTTTTCTGTTAAGCGGGGAAGGGGGTCTACTAAGGGGGTCATTCTTTGTTTTTTACCTCCTTTTTGCGGAATTGTTCTGAAAAAGTCTGTTAGAGGGTAAAGGGGGTCACAGCTTCACGGAAAAGTTCTTTGAAAAATGTCAGTTGTTGACAGACCCTAAGTAATTTGTATAGTGAGTAACAGTCACTGAAAATATTTTTAAAATATGGAAATTTGGGAATTTTGGATCTGAAGTTGAGCATGCTTTTAAATTTGTTCTTATATTTTTGACAATTCAAGCCTCAATGTTCTTATTATAAAATCTTAGTTATAAAAATTTATCAAGAAACCAAACATTACCACACTATTAATATGCCCTGTGCACGTTTTTTATTAGTTTCTAGTGGCAGGTTTATATTACCTCTTCGTATTCTTTCTTATCCTTACATTTAAAAAATATTGTTCCTGTTCTTTTGTACAAAGGTGTAATTATATTTAAATCTAGCAAGTATAGCTAATCATGCATTAGATAAAATATAGTACACAAACATGGACCATGTGGATGGATATGCCTACTACAGTATAACTCATCAGATTTCTTGCGAAATAACATGCCTTTTTAGTGAATATAGGCCGTATATGTTGTCGTCTGTGCTCCTGATAATTTTTTTGTCGTGCTACCAAAAATAGATGTCATCAAATCAGATACGCTTTATAACAACGTGTAATAATACAAATATCTTGAAGTAAAACAAAATTGCGTAGCCTGGTCTGGTGTAGCCAGCTGTGTAATACTAGAAAAGTTAAAATACAATTACAAATACCAGTTGTTTCAGTGGGCGCCAAAAAAGGTCGAGGCTGCACGCAAAGCAACAAAAGCTCGGCTTTTCTTTCAATTCCACAAAAAACAAGTTCGCTTTACCATTTAAAATTTAGGTACTGACACACCCAAAGATCTCATAGCCAGCTTGCCTACTCCAACAAAAAATCTTGCTTTGCAAATTGCTTTGCAAAATGTTACACAAAGTCAAGTGTTTAAAGCCACTTCCGTCTCGACGATCGGCATACCGACGAGTTAAGAGAACGCAGAGAGCTCCTGTCGTTTGCTGGAAAAAGGCCTTCATTCACCTCAAAAAACAACAGCAGAAAATTCAACTGATGAAACCAAAAATACATTTCAATAAACATATGCGTAACAATAAGCTAAAACTTCAAAACCATAACTCACTTAGTCTTGATGTCTTTATAATAATTAGCAATTTCTTCCCAGAAACATTCCACTCTCGGTCACGTCTGGGGGTACCATTATTGGCCTAAATTTGTGTCAGATGCGGATGCGATGCTGATTGACGTTCTCTTTGTTCTTCAACCTATTGTCTGGACAATCTATGTTCTTTGTTCTTAGGATTTTTTCTTGCTCCTTGCTCTCTCAAAAACGTCAGGTACCTCACGCACACTATTACAATGTATTACTCCCTCGATCTAGATTTTAAATTTCCTCAAAAGGAAATATAAAATTTATGGGAGGAAAACGATGTTTCTTTGAAGTGGGAAGATCATTTCTTTGTTTTCATTTAGATTTGTCTCTTGGTAACCAATGCGTGGAGGCACGCCACCCTATAACAGGAACAATGACCAAATCTTTTTCGGAGAAAAAGCAAACACAAACTTCGAAAACATATTTCGTGTTTATGTTACAATGGGGCCTTTTCAAATCCAAAATAGAAAACGAAGAAATTTCGTTATTTATCATGAATTCTCTTTTCAACAAAACATTAACAAGAACTGGGTATATATTGTACAGGATGAAAAATTTTATACACAATATTCACTAAAATAATCATCTGACATCATGTCCACTCCATTAATACATTAAGCATTATGTATTCTTCAATAAAAATTCAAGTTTATTAACGATTTTCATTCACTAGTAAAAGTTTCTTAAATTTTCGTGCGTTCACCGGTGAGTTTCTTATAAAGCGGTTTCTTAAAAAAACGTGTAGATAGTCCAAAATATCATTTCTCATAGCTGAGGTGCAAGTCACACAAGGTCAGAAAGAAGAATGAGCAAGCTAAACATGCCCAAACATAGTCTAATTATATTCAGGTCAGAGTCTGAGTCATAATAGTCCTTCATGACTATGAGCAAAACAACGCACTCCCACTCATTCTTCGTTCAATGTTCAATGAAAGCTTATGATTTTTCTTTCTTTCTTTCTTCCTTTTATTTTCTTTTAACTTCCTACTTCATATACTTGCTTTTCGCGTTTTCATGTTGCTATGGCAAGAATGATCCAAGAAAACAATTACAAAATTTTAGGAAAGCCGTGTTGGATTAAATTTTACACCCACTTTAATAATTAACTTAGATAGGTTAGTTCTTTGATTTTATTACTAATGTTTTTAATTCTAAAATTTTGTATAACTTTGACCAATAAAGCGTACCCAATAGATTTAAACGGTGGCAATAATCTAATAGAAAGCGAAAGAGCATGGTGGCTAAAGATTAGGCCAGGGGCGTCCCCATAGGGGGGTACGGGGGGCGTTGTACCCCCCAATACTTTATCTGTCGGCACAAACGAAATTTTTGTCGGCAAATTAAGATATAT
>JAYJMH010009784.1:0-23971 GCA_036873815.1 Phacellophora camtschatica
GCTTGATCCGCTCATTGGCTGAAAGTCGAAGTCTGAGGTTTCCCTCAGACTTCAAACGAAGCAAGTCTTCTCTTAGGCCTTGTGGACTTCGCTGCTTGGCATAACATATAACTATGAGTTTTAAACTTCGCGCCGAAGCTTTTGTATGCGAAAATTCCCAAGGGCAGCAGTTTTGCAACTCATCACAATGGCTCAGTGGAAAGTGATTACCAGGTGATCAGCAACTCTCGAAAAACGAGAACTCAACCTCGTTCACAGAGGTAAATGTTTTAATTTAAAAATACTCGTGTAAGTTCTTGATTGTTTGAAACAAAAAAGTATACTCTCACGTTGATATTAAATCAAAACCGTAGAGGCTCAAAAAGCCAAACACCACGTTTTAATTATGGAAATTCAGTTAAAAATTGCGAAATAAAGTTGCAGAACCTGGCCTCGGTAAAATCCCACGAGCAAGATATTTTTAGAGAGTCTGATTGTTTGAATCGGACATTTTGGGAGATTTTCTCCAGGGTAAACACTTGTGCAGGTATTGACATACCGGCACATCAGCATATATTTATACGTTAAAATTCTGAATAAACTGAAACGACAAGCTGGCAATATATAATTTTCATTTTCAACGAGGTTCAAATTTGATTCCAAAAGTCATACGGAAAGGTTCCACTGCACTGCCGATGGTCCAATAGTGCGATTTTGATACTCAATGCTAGAATTTCAAAAACCAATCAAATAAACTAGTCTGTATCTTCACTGATTCGTTGAAAACTCAAAGGAATTTATGTGATAACAGCGTACAATTTCAAAAATGTCAGAACCATTTCTCACCCTGAAAGACAGTGCAAAATTTATTTTACAACGGGGCCAGCGGAGAATGCAACGGGGAAGGCACTTTTTTGTACTGTTCAAAGAAAGGGCAACTATATTTTCTGGCCCCAGTCTCGACGGACATTGACTTCCCACCGCTTTTTTGGTCGATTTCCTCAAAAATAATTGATCTAGTCTCTAGGGTAAATAATAAACACATCTATGGTATCAAATTTATGAATTTTCAAAATAATGGTAAATCAAATAAAAACATTTTTTTAAACATTGTTGACGGGGCACTAAGTTTTTTAGCATTTTATGACAACGGGACTTCTTTGTTTTTCTTTTTTTATAAAATAAATTTCCCATTGTCCCGTATTAGTCTACAGTTCAAATGATTGTTCTGAAACAAAAAAAAACCCATTCCCAGAACCTTAACGCAAAAGGCACAATAAGGATACCAAACCAAGAATCATTAAAATCTTAAAACTAGCTGTTAACATGGTTAAGAGAAGTGTTTCGGGTGGTTAATTGCAGGATGAAAATAATGAATTTAGTTGAATTGTAGTAGACAGTGCAAAATAAAGTGCAGAATCTCAATGAATTGAAATAAATTGAATTGGATTGTCCACCCACACATCTATCCAATGTCTGTCTATCGTACCATGAGATTAATAGCAAACTGACTATATGCTTTGCGAGTGATTTTAAAATTAAAAATGAATATTTTTGTTTTTTGGGTTATGTTTGATATTGAATATTGTTTATTCTTACGTAAATGTCACTAAGGGACATGGTATGTCTGTGGCAACAGTCTCTCGCTGACGTCAAATCCACTGATTAATGCGATTAAGACAGCTGAATATCAAAAAAACTTTTGATATTCAGTCGTGGCAATCATTCTACGATTAAAGAAATTAACGCAGAAATTTTCATGTTTCCACTGACGATTATTCCGATCAAGTCGTAATCGTCATCCTGATAATCCTGATAATCGTAACAATCGTGCAGTGGGAACCAGGCTTAAAAGTAGTTCTTGTAAATATTGAGAACTCAGTAATTGAAAATTGCGAGACGAGAAAAATTAGTAATTTTGTCTTTCCTTCACAAGTCGTCACTGACAAGCAATGCAATTAACTACTAAAAGACATTGTAAAACATTTGGGTGAAATTCAAAATAGTAATCAGGGGGCCAACGTGTAAATAAAGAAGTCCCTACCAGTTACAAGCCACATTATAAGAAACTTTAGGCTAAATTTTTGAATTTAAAAACTTAAGTTATGATTCAAAAATTTATGAAAATGCAATACAAAGGCAACCTTAAAAAGGCGATTGTTTTGACATTATCTATGAAATGTGCTTAGTAACGTGCTTAAAATAACCTCGACTCGTTGCTTTCAAAAGGTGGGATAATGGATGAAATTCATCTCATTTCTCAGCTAATTTTCCTCATATCAACAGGCCTAATTAGTCTATCGAGACACCATTCCAATCATTGAAACAAAATGCAGAAGAACTAAAGCAAAAAAAAACTTGAAGTAGCAAAAAATATTTTTATGTAAATCATAATACACCACCCACTAACACCCACCCCTCTTGTATTCATATAAAGGTCCTCCCCGCGCGCGCAATTATTTTATATAATACCTACAATATTCTGCCACAACTTAAATCAAAATACAAAATTGGATGCATCGTAATTTACACTCGTGATCTAAGTGAAATTGTCTTGTAGTTTTAGAAATGATAATTAGAACTTATAGAAAGTAGATTAAATTTAAAATGATGCAGTTTGCTATGAAAAGCAAACAGGTCCTAATTCGATGCCAAATTCTTCTCCGGCATCTGCCACATCGAATACAGCTACATCAGCAATTGGAAGACGGGAAGTCATTTTCGTATCAACTTCGAAAACTGTCTTGTGCCACTTTCCATCTTTCACCTACAATGAAAATAGTTCGATGCCATTCAGAAATTATTAACACTATTTCCGGAGATGAGGGTGCGTTGTACATGAAGTAGTGGCTTTACTGTTTTAAATTAGATTTTAAAGGGAGCGTCCCTAAATCCAACTAAGTAAGCAACTAAAAAAATCTCTGACTATTAAAGAAAATTATTGAAAACAATTTAAGTATATTCAAAGAACCGAACCTTCACGGATCTCAAAAAAGAAATAGACCCACTATGGCCAATTAATAAACTATTTAAATACGTCGTATTTTGAGGGGTAAATGAACAAGACAATTTTATTTTTATTTTAAAGCACAATTATGTATCTTAATTTGGTTTATGTGCTTGCCTTACTCTTTAGGAATAGAGACTTAATCCTTTTACACCAGAAGTAAAATTTAGCAGAGGTTAGCACATATAGACCAACTTAATTTAAACAATTAACTTAGATTGAAATATTAACTAAGTTCTTCCCGTATTTACCTCTTGAAAATATGTCACTTTACGTTGTTTCTCAATGGACTGTATGGCCCTTCAGGGGGTGAAAAGGTTCAACAAAATTTACCTAAAAAACTGGATATAAACTCCAGGGTGAATGGATAGAGGTTAACATTTTTCAATTGATTGGAAGCATTGTTAGATATCACGACAAATATACTTATTTACACGAGGGCTATTTCATGTTTAGTAATTTTACACCAGGCTATTTCAAGGGCTATGTCATGATGCTGATGATAATAAATATGATACTTACATTACAACCATCACTCATGATCTTTGGTTTAAATTTGTTGTGCGTGTCCTTGTGCAGTTCAACGTTATCATCGCTCATTAATTTAATGAAAGTCATAGCTTTGTTGTCAGCATTCTTGTATGCGTGTGAGTTGCGACAATGGTACGTAATATTCTGGCGAACTTTCAGACTGTTCATTCTGAGCATCCTCAGCTGTGTTTCGTCAACAACGTATTCAATCTAGAAAAAATAATGACACAAATAAACCCCAGTTTTAAACCCTTTTACACTCCACGGTTTAGAACTGCGCAGGGGCTGCGCACATAAAATCTCACAGAAATAGTATAGGATATCTTATACTTTTAGGGCCATATTTTTTCCTTTATAAAATTGCTGTTTTCATGTTTACTATGAAGTTTGGCCAGTTTCATTTAACGATATAGAATGTTAAGTGATGCCCATGTATCATGGAAATAGAATATAATTCTTATCTTAAAGGGCCAGCAACACCCAATTTTGTCTCTTCATGAATGTTTGTCTACGAGTTTTATAGGTTTCAAATGTCTCTCAGAAATAGCACTGGATATCTCCCTGTCAGAAACACCAATATTATTCCCTCTATAAAATTGCAGTTTCCATGTTGTAAGCCATAATAGCCCCTATGGAAATAAGGCGGTTAAACATTTTGTGAGCTTATTTTCATGCCAAAATAGGCGTACAAAAGTACCAAATTGGCACCATTTCTTGCAAAAGTTGCATAATCTGTAGAGATCTGGGCTGAGTCTCTGTGACGTAGATGCCGGAACCCAAACATTTTCTTGTTGGGCTTTCATGAAGACTCTAATTTTAATATATATATTTAGGAAAGATTATGCTCTTGCTACATTGCTACACGAGTTTATTTCGGTTTGAAAATTTAAAAACATTCACTCGACAATTAATGTGAGGCCAAAAAAAGAATTCGTTTCGGGGGACCTAAGATTCTAACAACCTCATTCGGACTAGAACTGAAAACAAATCGCATTTACATGACAAGAAAAATATGTTTAAATTCATTTCACCGCAAAAGGAAGTACCTCTCACAATGTTCCAAGATCTGGTCAGTAAATCGCCTTTCGTTAAAAAAATATGGGTTCATACCTTTTCTTTGAGAAGATCTTCAACCATCCATTTGAAACCATCGCTACCAGAATTTACCCATTTCTTTTGCTTGTTCATCTTCGTTTTAGGGTAAATGCAAGTTTCTTCACTGGTGAAGTTGCAGTAAACTTTAATGGCATCTAAACCGGAGCCCAAGTTAGGATCGACCCAATATTCTCCTGCAAAACAACAAGCAACATCTCAGCATAGCATGAACATACCAAATACCCAAATAGTCACGTTTGTTTTAAAGCTTTTGACTGAATTATTATTAGTGTCTGTTTTAACTCTTTTATGCCTGGATTAATTTTATCAAACAGGAAAATTCCTTGTAAATTTAATTTTGCTGGGGGGTAATGAAGACACAAACTAAATCCAAGAGATAAATTCATGTTAAAACCTATTTGAAAAGAATTAGAAACTGCCTCTACGTTGCCCCCTAAAAATATCACGGTTTACGTTGTTTATCAGCAAACAATATGAATCTTTCCGGGGCAAAAGTTAAAGCTTTTGAATTTCCATATTCTCAATGAAGTTAACTGCAAAGTAGAACTCAAAGTAGAAAACTAAATTCTGGTTTGTTTCCCTTGATTCCATGTTATTAAGGAACTGGATATTTGGCTTTAGCCTGATTGTTTATCAAATCGTTATATTGTTCTTCTAATGTTCTCTTAAAGATCTTAAGTTTCTTCATTTGCAGTTTCTTGATGGCGGGGATCTACTGTATTCAATATAAAACAGAAGTACAACAAATGTATTATTTCTGCATACCACTTCCAAGCTTTGAGAAGCACATTTGTAGATCACGGCAAGTTTTCGCTGGGAATGCTTTGCTTCCATCTGGACTTCGAATTGCCTGAAGTTCCAGCTCGATTAAGCCAATGTGCCTGAAAATACCATGGTCATCAACCTGCACAGAAAAGCAAAAAAGTCAAGAAGTGATTTGAAAAACAAAACCAAATCTTCAATTCAATCCATCTTTTAAAGTTACAGCCACCATTACGGAAGTTTGTCAAATTTGTGAGAAGTTGCATTTTATAAACATTTTATGAACTTTAGTTCAGTAACTAATTTTTGCGTTTCCACATTCATTTTTGTAAAAGTTACAATAATAGATAGATTGAAGTTTGTTAGGAATTTGACCAAAAGAAATAGTCAAGGACAGACTGTAATTTTTACGGTCTTTACAAATTTCCAATTTTCATATCACAATAATTTTGGCAATACTGTTATATATATGTATATACGTAGAAATTTAAAAAATTCAGATTTCCCAACTTCGTAAATTTTCATAAATATTCATTATTTGTTGCAATAATAGTTTTGACTGGATTTGCCCTGGAGCAGAGTCGAAGACAAGCTCGTTCCCCGAGATAATTTAAATTGAAATAAACCAGGTAATGAATATTTAATCTCAAAACAAAAGAGTAATGAATATTTAATCCCTAAAGATTCAAAAATACAAAATGCCGCTAACAACAGAGACAAACATTGCAATAATAGTGAAAACCAAGCGAAGGCATGTACAGTTGCGGAGGAGATCTTTACATTTTAAAGTTGAGAGTTTTGCTTTGTTTTTAACTAATCGCTTTGAAATTTGTTCTGGTGCTACTATGTTGCGAAGTTTCTAATGATGAATTCATCTCAAAGTTGTGAAATAAGCTACTACAATATATATATATATATATATAACCTATCTAGAAATCAGAAGGAAGGTACCAAAAACGAGGCTATTTCTCTGAGAACTTCCTAACATTATTTTGAAACACTGCATCAGACTCTAACGCCAGACTTCGTAATAATGATGCACTTACATACGTGTTAAGATGCGTGGGAATCTTATATCTAAAATTTATACCAGTCAAAACAGCCACTGTTGCAGCTTTTCAACAACTGATTCTTACGCCTCTCATACCTTTCCAACAACACTCTGACAACAAGTAATAACAGTGTCTTCCTGATAATATTTCCCGATATTTTGAAAATAACATTTCGAAATGTCATACCTTTGGAGAATCGTTTTCAGACTTCTTTTCTTCGTCGACTGATTTTCCACTGTAATACCTTTGTTGATAGCTTCGTTGATAATACCCTCCATACTGTCCTTGGTATCTTGGACCCTTCTCGAAATTCTGCGGATTAACCAATTGACCAATTCCCCCAGCCAAATTACCACTAAGTCCAGGTGGACCAGGAAGTCCTGGAGGTCCACTTGCTCCTGGATAACCATCTTCACCATTTCTTCCTCGTGGACCATCATTGCCGACCTTTCCAAACTTTCCTTCACCGCCGAGCATGCCAGACATGCCATCTGGACCCGGTCTTCCGATGTAACCTCTTGGACCCTTTAACAAAATTAAATAATTTTCGTAATAACATGCAAAGGAAAGCAATTAAATACGAAAACTATTTAAGCTAGAATCTCTATACGCTGATTTCAATATTGCCAAGATATTAAACGTAGAATGCTTGTCACGTTCCTCCGCAGCGTCCTTTTAATTTTTTTAAACTTTATTCCGGGCAACGAATCAATCTGTAATCCATTCGCTGAGAATCTTAAGCAATCTGTAATCAACCCAGTTCTGAATCTGAAATCTCATCACAGGTAAATAATTTCAAAACAAGACTAACGCAGAATGAAATGGCGGCTGGGAATGTTGGTTCAAGTCAAGGTAAGGAATCCTGGTCTCTGTTTCTTAATTTTCCATGCGCCACGCCAGAAAGCGATTTTGGTTAGCAACGAAGATAGCTTATGGACAAGCTTAAAATATCAAGATCACTCACAGGTTGCCCAAGCAATCCTACATCACCGTCGTTTCCTTGGTCACCAACTTGTCCTCTCATTCCCGAAATTCCTCTCTGTCCCTTGTATCCACGCCATCCCTTGTCTCCTTTCGCACCTACTGGCCCTGGTGTACCTTTCGATCCTTTTGGACCCTGACGTCCTGGGTAGCCTCTATCTCCCGGGATGCCGATTCGTCCTGATGTACCAGGTGGTCCCTATTACATAAAGAGCAATCACAAATTAATATGTATAGTAAGTATTAAACAATTATAAAAAATTAATCATAAATATATCACAACTATAAGCGATCACAAAATCCATTTTAAATAGCAATGTCTTGTCAGTACGCAAATGCCTCCTCTCCAAAACTTTCCAGCTTAGAGATAGAAATAGGTTACATACAATGCTTGCCAAAAGTTGTTGGAACACTTACTTAGATTGTCAAAAATTCAACAAATTTGCCTTTGAATGTCTGTAATTACTGTATAAATCACCTCCTCCCCTCAAAACAGTGTTGTTCTGTTAGTACATTGACTCGCCGCTATGCTTAGTCATTTTTGTCACAATATTGAGTGATAAACCGTCGCAAATCAACATTGTTTTAAAAGGGAGAGGGGGAAACTTGAGTATGCGGAAGAAAATTTGATAAAGTGTTCCAAGGATTTTGGCAAGCATTGTAGAACAGTTGACATCTGCTATCTTGACTGCCCGTTATCTCGAAATTTCACTATTTCAAACAAATCTAACTCCCCCAAGCTTGGCTATCTAATAAATACTGCCCGTTAATTCGAACATTCTCCATCCCGAGCAGATTTAAATTTCCTGCAAGAGTTCGAGACAATGGATGTCAACTGTATATTATATTTCATGTTATTTGAAAGTTATTTCAAAATTTAAATGAAAAAATTCATTATTATGAGACAATGTAATAATCATCACGTAAAAGAGAAAGACTAAAACTTGTACCTTCCCACCAGGAGCTCCTGTTCCTCCCTTAGGCCCAGAGGATCCTGTCAGGCCAGGGCGGCCTTGCTGCCCAGTGTATCCACCATTTCCTGGTGGACCAGTGCCTCCCTTCTTTCCACGCTTTCCACTTGTACCTGGTGTGCCATCAGCTCCGGGAACTCCCTAATTTAAATGAAAACAAAAACAAAAATTGAAACAAAAATAAAACATTTAAGTTTGTTCTAAATTTGATTTATTTGTTGTTAATTTCTATAAATTTTCTATACTCTTTCCATATTTCTATTTTCAATTTCTATATGAAATGTGTACAATTTTTATAACAGCTACATGTCAGCTGAAACACAATGCTGTACCTTATTTATCTATCTATTTAAAAATCTCAACAGAAAAAAGTATGTTGTTAATCAAAACTAGGCGTGTTCCCTATTTCTTCATAGAAAACATGCAAATACAACTTTGCAGGCTCTGGATTTGCAGTCATTGAGAGTTAATGACTGAAAACTGTGTTACAGCGATATGACTGGCTAAAAAATTCAAGCCTCAAATTCATGGACTCATTTTCGAACTTTCACTGAAAAATATTTAATCCAGAAAGATTAATTATTGAAGCCATGACTTCCACATATCAAATAAAAATTCTTTTTTTAAATTTCTTCCTGGATAGACACATGCCGAGGTTCAAAATAATTGAAATAGCGCATGTATACCTCTTTGCCGGCTAGTCCTGAAGGTCCAGCTGGTCCACTTGGTCCAGTAGCTCCCTGAATAAAAACATATGAATCAATCAAACAAGAGTCAAGCAATAGTTTTACAAGAATTTTCTAAAACTGAGTTATATTCAGAAATAATATTTTCGTGTCAGGTATCAAAACTGTTCACATTAATCTTACTAACCACAGAAATCTAATATTCACCAAGCTATATATATACATATATTATATTGCCGTGATATAGACAATATGATACAAACAGTACTCACATAAAAACAGCGAATGATGATTGAACTATATGCACAGCATGATCATAGTTTTGGTATAAAATAAAACTCCCCAGTTTTACGCCGCAAAATGCCACGGTTAATCTTCTTTCAGATTAAGATAAATTTGAGATAAATTTCGTAACTTGTATGATATAGGCCTCTAAAGATTTTCCATCAATGGGAACAAATACAGATTCGATTCGCATAGTAAATATAGTATCGTCGAAAAATTTGAAGAGCAACAGTATTTCAAACAATTGATTAATTAAACCTTTGTTCTCTACCGTTCTGAGAACAACAGCCCTCCAATCTGCAACAGCTTCCGACGGCACTGTAATTAGATGCAATGAAAAGTATATATATACATTTTATTTACATATATATATGTGTGCATAAAATAGAAGATAAAATAGAAGAAAACATACTAGTAAACCGCCTGCTCCATTGACTCCTGGTGAACCATTTCTTCCTGGTTCTCCTTTCTCTCCTGATATACCAGTATTTCCAGTGATGCCTTGACGACCAACACGCCCCTATATAAATTGACAATTGAAGACATTAAAATTGAAATATAAAAATAAAATCAGACACCCAGGAATATGCTGTGCACAAATCAAGAACAACCCTATGTTCTTGTATTTTGTATGGATGTGCGTAAATAACGAAATGGGTAATGCAGATGACATTAGAATATAATTTAGTTCTATTCGCTTTGAGGAGGCACGGAATGCCGGGGCAAAATATCAGCTAAATATTTCATTCATTTCGTCATTTTAATATTCTTTTAAGCGTCTACATAAGTTCAAAGATCAAAACAGTAAAAATTGGGAAAACGAGACTTGAGTCGAGGAAGAAAAAATATGAGAAAGACATACCCTTAGCCCATTGAGGCCTTTTAATCCTGCTCCACCAGGTGGTCCTGCGGGTCCCTGCAAAACGAAGATTCCATTCAAGAAATAAGCACAACAGATAATACGCATGTATCAATATTTGATACTGTAATTCTAATATGCATATTTGGTAGAAATTTAAACAAAGAAATTTATACTATAATTTAGAGGCTAAGGCGTTGTTATGAGCACCTTTCTGGGAAGAGTCTGTACGAAGGCTGGATAATAGGCTTTATTGTTTGATATTTATATACATATGACAATTAACCAGACAGCCTTTGTGTGTATATATACATATGACAATTAACCAGACAGCCTTTGTGTGTATATATACATATGACAATTAACCAGACAGCCTTTGCGTGTATATACATGATATATTACTAATTAACATATCTATTTAAGTGGAAATTTAAGGTGTTCACCCCCTGAAAACATAACGCTGTGCATTGTTTGTTTATCAGTGGTCCTTCCTATAATGGTTCTTCTAGGGGTAAAAATATTACACCATAAAATTCCAGATATAAGCCCCGGTTATAAGCCCCGAAAGGTTTCTTTGAAATTACACGAGTCCTAAAATTACAATATGATTTTACCCAGTCAAATTTAAAGTTTCTTACTTTTGTGCCATGTTCTCCTGGTTCGCCATTTCTACCTGCCTTGCCATTCCTTCCCTGAAACAGCAAATACAGTAAAATAATTTCATGGAAAGACAACGTGTGAACATACATATACTGAATCAAATTAAATGAAATGTTTTGCTGGTCATAAAAACCCAAAGTCCATAATACTCAACATGGGTTCGAGTGTATATGAATGATATTAAGAGTTGAAAAACAAAACTCAAGTAACTCTGAAATTGTTACTTCAAAGAAAAATACAAAAAATTCATCTCTTGATTCTTACCCCTTTCATGCCCAGATTATTTCAAATCAACAGGCAAATCCCATGCAAGTTTCATCTTGAAAGGGTACCACGTACAAACTAACTTTATTTAAAAATATAAACCTACCATAAAATATTTGAAATTAATGTAAAGTTATCCTGAAATTAATGTAAAGTTCTGCCCGCATTTATATCCTGATAATATGAAGATTTATATACATTGTTTATCAACAAACGGGTCATATGACCCTTCCGAGATGAAAGGGTTATTAGATATGCAGTATCGCCAACTTCAGTGGTTGGCACTGACAGTGGTAGCCCAAATTATCAATATATATTTACTTACAGAAATACCCGGAGAGCCAACAGGTCCAGAAAGTCCGACACCACCAGGAAATCCTTTAGGTCCATCATTTCCTATTCGGCCTGCAGCTCCAGGAGGGCCACTAGTTCCCTGTAAAAACAGATATGAATTAAGTACATACATATATATATATAAATATATTTCTGGTAAGAAAAAAAATGTAAAAAGATACTATGGTAGAGGCGGATGCAAAAAAAACGAAGCAGATACAAAGTTTCAAGAATATTTCAAATTATCAAGCACACTGAGGCCTTTCAAGCTTTTTCTATCAACAGAGTGTGATGATGGCAATGACCTAAAATATATATATATACATTTTAAGATATATACATATATATTCTAAATATATATATATATATTTCGGTTAGATACGAACAATAAAATATTCGTCAGCGTGTCTGCATCATATCTATATATATATATACCAGCGGTTGGCAATGTAAATGGAAGTGCTGCCGAGAGTCTGGATAATGTTTGCATTTGTTACAAACGATTCAGAGGAAAATTTTGTATTTCAAGACCATCCTCAATTCTAAAATTAGCCAATTGACTTCTAAAGTATGCAGTATTATGAAGATGAAAACAAATTGTGTGATAGAAACAGTTGATCCATTTAAAAATGAAAATAAATAAATGACAGCCTGTCAATCTTGCATCATTGTCATAAATAATAATAATAAATAATAATGAATATAATAAATAATAATAAATAATAAAAATGAACAATAATAAATAACAATGAATAACAATGAATAATAATGAATAATAAGGAATACCAAATCTCCATTTTGGAGCAGTTAAAAAGTTTAAACCTAGCAACACTGGTGTTACAGTATACCATGGCAATGCAAATATTTAATAACAAAAGCATTAGGTTCATAACAAAAGCATTAGGTTCATAACAAAAGCATTAGGTTCAGCATCGGATTAAGTGTCTACAAAATGTACCAACTTGACATAACCATTGAAATATGAGGTTTTAAGATTTAAAATTCTGAATTACTGATTTAATGTGCTATAATTTGCAACATCATACGAGCTTTTATCTTTAATCCCAAGCATTATATAGGTCGGCTCAAATATAAGGCAGCAACGAAAAAGTTCTAAATCGTAATCTTACCGCTTGTCCTTGAGGGCCGGCTGAACCAACTTCTCCAGGTATTCCATAGGGTCCCTAAAATTAAAAAATGTCATTAATAAAAAATTCTTCGAATGGCCAAACTAATTTTTGAGGCAAAACACCTCTCGGTAATAATTTTGATTTTTCAATTGATAACATTTTATTTTTGAGAAACTATGCGTTGAAATAATGTTTCTAAAGGAATTATGTCACAATGTTTCTTTTGCGTATATGAGTAAGTTATGTTTCTGAAATCAATTCCTGAAACATTTTGACAATTAAAAAAATTATGATTTTGATAATTTTTCAAACAGGCGAACTTTTTTTTATCTCCCTGGTATATCATAGCTTTCTAGATAACCATTTTTTGATCCACGCATACGTATCAATTTTTTAAAGGATATATATTATTGTCTTCAAAATGATATTAAAGGATATATATATTATTGTGTCTTCGAAATGATATTGAAGAATATATAATATTGTGTCTTCGAAATGATATTGAAGGATATATATTATTGTGTCTTCGAAATGATATTGAAGAATATATAATATTGTGTCTTCGAAATCATATTGAAGAATACATATTATTGTGTCTTCGAAATGATATTGAAGAATATATATTATTGTGTCTTCGAAATCATATTGAAGGATATATAATATTGTGTCTTCGAAATCATATTGAAGAATATATATTATTGTGTCTTCGAAATGATATTGAAGGATATATATTATTGTGTCTTCGAACTGATATTGAAGGATATATATTATTGTGTCTTCGAAATCATATTGAAGGATGTATATTATTGTGTCTTCGAACTGATATTGAAGGATATATATTATTGTGTCTTCGAAATGATATTGAAGAATATATATTATTGTGTCTTCGAACTGATATTGAAGGATATATATTATTGTGTCTTCGAAATGATATTGAAGGATATATATTATTGTGTCTTCGAAATGATATTGAAGGATATATAATATTGTGTCTTCGAAATCATATTGAAGAATATATATTATCGTGTCTACATTTGTATTTACTTATATAACAAAATTACTTACACTGATTCCAGAATTTCCACGACTTCCTTTGTCACCCGAGTTTCCAATACGACCCTATAAACACAAATGTTTAAAATTGCACCAAAGAAATGTAAAATTTTTATTTCACTCTTTGTCCCTTTGACACTGCGATCGAAAACCTTGAGTCTCTCGGAAGTTGATATTTTTCCTTTAGTATCTACCTTCTATTTTATATATACATTTGAAATTGTTTTATATATCGTCACATTTAAAAATTGTAAACATTTTGCTATATCCTACGTAGTTGCGTCCTTTTCGTTATTGTTAAAAATATAGATATATGCTTTTATGGACATTAATTATTAGTTTTATTTTATACTATAATTTAGCGGCCAAAGCTAGATAGATTCCGGTTTTTCTTGGGTCGTATAGAGTATGTTTTTTTTTACACAATCTACAATTGTAATGTATTCTATAAGCAAATTGATATGATATGATACCTGGTTCAATCTTAATATGTAACATGTGCACTTGTAATTTAGTCCTGTCAATATATATCTGTGTTCTTTCTCAAACTAACTGGTGTTCTTTCGCAAAATAAAGTTCAATTCAAAGTTCATACTTTATTAATTTCTAGACAATAAGCTTTTCTGAGTAAAACGGTTTGCTAGTATATATTTAATATTGTAATCTCTGTTATAAATATATATAGATTTAAGATTGTTATTTAAAATATCAAAATGTATATTTATAAAATAAATAAATCAAAAATGTACTCACAATGCTACCAGCAAATCCTGGTTCACCCGCATCACCCGGCGCACCAATTTCCCCCTGTATGTCAAAAAAAAGAAAATTATTAAATCAACAGAAAGAAAAATGCACCAAATTATTTTAATTCAATAAAATGATTATTTTATTTAAAGTTATTTTCTTAATATATACAATTCTTAACATATAACAACTTAAACACAACAATATATCATTCTAAAAAAAAATATTTCAATGAAGAAACGACTTGCCTTGTCACCCCGTTCTCCTCGAGCGCCTTTTTGTCCAAGCGATCCATCTAGACCCTGCAAAAAACGATTGACTTTATTTGTTACTTTATCACAAAATAAAGACATGATGGCTTGAATAGCCTCCTCTATACTTGGAAAGCCTGCACTTTGAATCGCCTCTCCACTGTTGAAAAACAAAAGATAACCGCTTTCGTTAATAAGCAAAAGGTTTACGTCAAACGTTTCAGAAGCGTGTACAGAATTCATATATTTTATACGTGTATGTGTCTTGTTGATGTTATGAATTCAGAATAAAAGATCACTCACTAGTTGACCAGTCTGTCCATGTGGCCCTCTTGAGCCACGTCTACCTTTGTTACCCTGAAAAGTATTAATACCTTTAGTTTAATTGTTGGTACCAATCAATGTAGTAACAGAAAATAGCATCACAAAATAAGTATATATAATCAATTCAGTGCGTTTTACTTGCATTATGCATACATGTATATATATATATATATATATGTATACATATATATATACACATCTATTAACTAAAGCTCCTCCTCCTGAAGGCATTGGTCAACCAAAAATATAATAATTTAAAAGTGACTTCAAAATTACCCTTCCTGGGGTAAAAAGTTGAGAATTTCAGAAAGGTCTGCAGTAAGAAACATGGCAATATCAATTAATCAAACACGGCAATAAATCAATGGTGTCTATATAATTCATTGAATGAATGAATCAATCAATCAATCAATCAGTCAATCAGCCAAGACATGTACATGTGAATCAGTCAAACAATACTTCAACAAAACGAGCAAAGCTCCAGTTTCTCACTTACTGGGATTCCACGTTTGCCTGTCGTTCCATAGCTTCCGAGCCTTCCAGCGCTACCCTTGAGTCCGGGAGATCCTAACGCCCCTTTTATGCCGACTAAACCATCAGGACCACGGGAACCTTCTATCCCACCCTTTCCTCTGCTACCTTTCCTGCCATCTTCTCCCTGTGAATGCAATAATTTACATGAATCTAGACAAATAACACAAGTACATGATATTTATGCATATAAAGTTAAAATGGATAAACATATGTGCAGAAAGCGTTATTGTTGTTGATAGGTATTTAAAAGTTAAAACAACAAACATATGGACACATACCAAAATTAAAAGTATTAATTTTTAACACAAACAGCAAACATCAAAAAATAAAATACACACCCTGTCTCCTTTGACTCCGTTAATTCCTGGAATGCCAGTGGGCCCGTTAATTCCTGGACGTCCAGAGCTCCCCGCAAGTCCGGGAGGACCATTCGGCCCTTTGTCACCCTAAAAATAATTTTTAAATAAATTTTTACAAGAACAACGCTATTCGGATATAAAAATTTTAATTAAAAAATGAACAAAGAACTGACTATGCATGTAACATTTTGGTAAGTTCCATTTAAATTTAGTCACTTATGCTGGAGAGAGCAAAATTTTAAATGTTCCATTGTGTACTGAATAAAAAGTCTTGATTTCGCATCCAATTTTTTGCAAATAATTTATATGTACATATATGTTATGCTCAGCTGTATGTTGTTATTATAATTTATATGTACATATATGTTAAATGCTAAACAATTATAGCATATGCATTTCAAGAATACCTGATTTCTCCAATTGAGTATGATATATATATATATAATATTATGGCTAATATAGATAGAACTTACTGATGGGCCTTCGTCTCCAGTTTCACCTCTCTCGCCAGCAAGACCTTGTGAACCCTAGAAAACAATGAATTGAGACTGAAAATCGATATTATGCTATTGTTTTGATGAAAAATGAACACAAGATAAATAACTCAAGTAGAATCTATAATAACAACAACAACAATATATATAAATAAACAACTAAAAAATATTAACTTACAAGTGGTCCTGTGTTTCCCGGAACACCAGGTGCTCCTCTTGCCCCCTTGCCCCCTAGGCTTCCATCTAGACCATTATCTCCAAGAGGTCCACGTTCTCCGTCCTTTCCGGTCGGTCCAACAGCACCTATCTGCCCAGCTGGTCCCTTTAAAAAAGTAAACGTAATAAAGATAAAACGATGTAACCATGCCAACTGGCGTGTTTTAATGCCAGCATTGTACAGTTGTTGTGTAAACATCTTGTGCTGGAACAATGTAAAGTAGGTAATGTTTCAAAGCTCGAGCTTGGCCGCAAGCTGATAGTCAAAATGGCTTCCTTTAAGCCCCTGCATGCCATTTTTACATTATTTGTAGATAACAAGCCTAAATGTTTTAGTCCAAAGTCAAACATCATGAAAAGAAAAACCAGGATTTCCCGTTAAATTCAAGTCTACTTCTTGCTCATAAAACTATTTGAAAGAGAGAATGCTCAAATTCATAAAGTAAAAAATGTGCCATTGTGTGTAACAGAAACCTGGGAATTGAGAACTACTTCTGATATAAAACGAACAACACATCCACCAATATCTAAGCCAGTACACAAAGCAAACTTTCAGCAATATAGCAACTGTCAGTTAAACATCGCAAATATAGCTGGTCTCCTTTTGTCATATTTCATCACTCATTGCTTTTAATTATTTCAAATTCCCTCTCATGTACAAAACAAAACAATTGCTTTATAATAAAGAACTTACGTTTGGCCCACTATCTCCATGCTTTCCGGAAGAGCCAGGTAATCCAGGGTCTCCTATTATTCCTCTGCCGCCCTGAAATCCTCGAAGTCCGGGTTCACCAGAATTGCCCTGCACAAAATAACATATTTTGTTAGTGACTTGAATTGAAACAATATGAAAATGTATAAAACTGACACACGCAAAAACAGAAAAAACCACAATTCAAACTTCTTATCCAATCTAATTTAGAACAACATTTCAGGTTTGATTGATCACATCTTAATCAGTCGAACTAAGAATTGTTACTATTTGTTAAAATATACAAAATTGTATATTTTGTAGAGCATGTCTGAGCTCTACCATAATTTTACTGAGTCGTATTGTATATATGTATATATGTGTATATATATATAATACCAACAATAACAACCAACGTAAAAATTGAATAGTGCAATTGGCAATTTATATATGTAAATAGATATAGATATTTATATATATACATTAAGAGAACTTTAAGAAAACTATAGATATATATGTACATAAAGAGAACTTTTAAGAGAACTATAGATCTATGTATATACATAAAGAGAGCTTTTAAGAGAACTATAGAAATATATGTACACTAAGAGAACTTTTAAGAGAACTATAGAAATATATGTACACCAAGAGAGCTTTTAAGAGAACTATAGATATATATGTACATTAAGAGAGCTTTTAAGAGAACTATAGACATATCTGTACATTAAGAGAACTTTAAATAGTATTTGATTACAGAATTATGAGTCACCTTGATTCCTTTTGCACCAATTTTTCCAGGTTCACCACCGATTCCATTTTGGCCTCTCGAACCTTTAGCTCCATCAAGACCAGCAGGTCCCTTTACCCCTAGAATACCTGCACGTCCTACAACTCCAGGTCTTCCATCCAATCCTGAATTTCCCTGTACAAGAAAAATGAATTGATAAAATTGCGCCTCTGACATCTCCCCCCCCCCTCTGCAATGTAATGTTCAACTCATAAAATTTGATAGCCTTCGTATTAACCCATTATAGTTTTTTGCAGTACTCCTCCTTTTTCTTATAAATATTATAAAATATATATATATCTTTATATAACAATATTTTGTAGTAAATTATTAAAATATAAGTATATATATACAGTATATACATTTACTCTGTTAAATTCCTCAGCGTTAAATTCCTCTTAACTCACGAATGTTTTCTCTAAACCACCTAATCCGCCCCCCCCCCCCAGAAAATAAGTTAATTCTTGGGGCTGATTTTCTCCTCAGATTGTTAATCAAAACAAAAACAAAACAAGATCCTTCTTTTGTTATGTAATAATATATTCATTTTAAAGAAATATTACAATAATTAAAGCAAAATACGTACAATTGGCCCAGTCTTTCCATCAATCCCAGCTTGTCCAACTTCACCTGGTTGTCCCTAGGGATCAGTAATAAACAATAAAGTAACTTATAATAAAAAAATCTGACCTAAACAAGATATTAAGCTATGCTTTCTCAGGTCGCATAGTTTGCAACATTTTAATATTGTAATTTTTCATGCTACGAATAAACTTTGATTTAGCTGAAAAATAATCTCGAATTTAAATATATAATATGTTTGGTAAACATACCCTGATGTCCAACTTTTGTTTTAAGAATGCCATTTCGATACTCAAATAAAACATTTAATTCAAAGAATCAAAATGATTTCTTACCGATTCACCTTGGGTTCCAGTTATTCCAGTTGTACCAGGGGCACCCTTGCAAAATAAAAAGCAGAATATATAAATAACATCATAAAACAAAAGTTTCGTAGCAGAATCTGATAGCAATTTCACAAACTTTATTCCAACACAAGTTTCAAAATAAAGAAATCTGAAGAGCTTTCAAGCCTGCATAAGAAACACTATTGTAAATGTGTATGTAATCAAAATCAACAAAACGTACAACTGTTCCCTTGAATCCTGCTACTCCAATCTCTCCTCTGTCGCCAGCACCACCCTTTGAATGAAAGAAATTAAAAAATTAAACTTTCCTACTTAACATGTATATATAATTAGACAACAGAAACGTACTGTGAAAGACGAGTAGATGCAGTTAAGTTACAAACAGACAGACAGTTAAGTTACAAACAAATTTTGAAAACTATATATATATATACAGAATTTCTGACCATCAATAAAAACATTTAAACAAACAAAATTTAATGAATATATATATGTAAAGATACAGTTGATATTTGCTATCTCGAACTCTTACGGGAAATTGAAATATGTTCGATATAGAGAATGTTCGAATTAACGGGCAGTATTTCATATAACAAAAGCTTAGCGGGGGAAAACGAAACTTTATTCGAAATGGCAAATGTTAGATAGAGTTAACAGGCAGTCGAGAAAGCAGATGTAAACCGTACATAGATATATCTATATATACTTATACACAAAGAATATGATAAAAAATATGGTAAGTAAGTTGCTTACCTTTAATCCAGCTGCTCCAGGCTGTCCTGCTGAACCGGGTTGCCCAGAGCGACCCTGAAATAAATGAACATCCAAAATAAAAAAAAACCAAAGAATAGTGGATAGCTCTAAAAGTAAAATGATGTTTTCTTAGAGTCACCAAAAATAAAGTTTCTGATTTCCATTCGCAAATAAAATGTTTCTTTGGTGCGTTTTCAGCAATTTATGTCTATTTTCATTTACTGAAATTTTAACATTTTTACTGAAAATCCTATCATGTCTATTTTCATTCACTGAAATTTTAACATTTTTACTGAAAATCCTATCATGTCTATTTTCATTTACTGAAATTTTAACATTTTTACTGAAAATCCAATCATTGATCCGATTTTTGAAGTTTTACAAATTGACAGTACTAGTTACACGTGAAAGACAAAGTTTCTTGGTCATTCATTATTTGAAAAGTATTATTCATCATAATTCCTCCTTCATTTGTATAATTCCTCTTTCACTTTTTGCTTCCATGCGGTAACGTTAACGTTTGAATTTTCCTCATCGTTGTTGGCAATATAGGTCTTAACCTAACACAGCACAGGTAAAATAGTAACATAGGTAGGTAACATTTAAACACACCTTTTTAATTCTTCGTGTGTAAAACCTATTTGTCTCAGTCGTAATATGATAAAGACTACATTACATTTATATATGTATATACAAACACACACACATGTACAATGTACTCTAGTCGCGTATAAAGCGTCAATAAAAACAATGCATACTTACCAGGTTTCCAGCTAACCCTGGCTCTCCTGCTGCTCCAGATGGTCCAGGTTTTCCCTGAAACAAAATGGCACAGAAATTGGTTAGAATATTATAAACTGAACATTTTAGATCCTTAGCAAAAGTAAAGGTTGTAAAAAATGCTGCACCAATTCATTCAACAAACACTATAAATACTATGAAAGAACTGACTGCGAAATTGATTATTGCAATTAATTCTGTGCATCTCAAACCATTAGAACAGAAAATCAGAACAAGCGTCCTTCAATCCTTTCACACCTGGATTCATTTCTGCTAAACAGGCAAATCCATGCAAGTTTATTTTGCAAGGGGTAGGAAATGCAAACCAAGTTAATTTATACGATAAACTTGCGTTGAAGTGTTTGAAATTAATCAAAGTTATGCTGCATTTAGCTCAATGGTGATTGTCACTGGGCCGTATGGACCCTCCCGGGGAGAAAGGGTTGTCACTGGGCCGTATGGACCCTCCCGGGGAGAAAGGGTTGTCACTGGGCCGTATGGACCCTCCCAGGGAGAAAGGGTTGTCACTGGGCTGTATGGACCCTCCCGGGAGAAAGGGTTAACACTATCAGAAATTGAAATAACGTTTCAAAAACATAATAAATCAATGATCGCTCTTGGAAGAAATTATTGCTTTAACGTAGTAGTTTACTCATATTAAAATGCTTCAATTCGTTGTTAGGAAATTTTCATAATTTAAACAAATGGTGATCCAGGAAAGTCGTAAAAATAAAATAGATCACACACTTTTTGCAGCCATGATCAGCGTGTTAGTTATTCTTAAATGCAGATCTATAAAAACAATGAAGTCGACTTACCCTTTTACCTAACGGTCCAGCAATTCCTGGAGTACCAGGTGCTCCGGCATCTCCAGATCCACCTTTAAGACCTCTTGGTCCTTGAGGACCAGTATCTCCAGCTGGTCCCTAAACGCAAAACAGCGACATATATACACATATTGTAATACAGTGTATTTCTTTTAATTCATGCCATTACACGTTGTGATACATACGAGGTTTTGAAAAACGATTGGGCTTGACAGTAAGTATGTGATTTATGGCACACATAAAATTTAGTCCAAGAAACAAATTTAATAAATCTTTAAATAAACAAATACAGGCAAGTTCACATATAGCATGAAATTCTGTAATAACCTGTGTCTGTGTGTTATTTTTATAAAAATACAACTTGCAGGTAACGCTCCAAATATTGCTAAAAACTTCTGAAAAATAATTACATACCTGGGGTCCTGGGTTTCCATTGGATCCAGTTGCACCTAGTCGTCCCTGCAAATAATTTTTTATAAATGAATAAGTGTTCAACCCTTCAATCTCCAACAACAGTTGTCAAAAAGTGCTGAAATATTTACAGCAACACCAGCTCCACATGTTGCCTGTCAATCCCTGCCCTCTTCCACTGCGTTATAAATGAAAAATTTATCAAAACACAGTTGTTTATAAAATACAAATACAAGTGAGAACCTTGGCAATTGAAATTCCCGTTATAGCAACAACTTTTGTTGATAGAAAATACTGAACATCATCATGTTTTTAGTTGATAAAATCGTAAACAATTTACGCATAACCTTTAAACGTTGATGTGTGTTAAATCCTTTTAGAAACAGAGATAACTTGAAAGAAAAACATTTACGGCCTTCACAAAATCCATTCAAAATTCAAAATTCATTCAAAAAATTTGTCGCAGAATAAATCAAACTTCGTCTTGTGACTGGACATTTTCTTTATACGAAACGAGGCATCATCATAATCGAAATGGTAACATCATCATCATCATAATTGGTAACAGAATACAGGAGAATAAATGGAAATTTGCTATTTTGTGAAATAACGACATTGTAATTAAACGAGCAAAAGAAAACAAGACACAAACGTTTCCACACTACTACAGAGCTCTACGCCATGGAAATCAATGACGTACCGCGAAGCACAAAAAATGTTCTTACCGGTGAACCTGGTTCACCAAAAGGTCCTCTTAGTCCTCTGCCTCCACCTTCTCCCTAATAATCAAAATATTTTTTATCATCACAATGTTTATAGTATTATATGCATTATAGACATAATCCGCATGTATACATATGTACAATTACGCATATTAAATATATATTCAACTAAATCTTTGTCTATATATGATGCAAATCTTCTACCACACAAAAGATTCCACATTTATTATTACTTTTTGTAAAAAAGTCAACCCTTTTTATCTATGCAGTTTCCATGCAAAATTATCACCTTAACTAAATTTGATAATAAAATTAACTAACGATTGCACCCTTTGCTCCCTGCTTGCCACGTGGTCCTGTAGGCCCATTGTCCCCAATTTGTCCTTTGGGGCCCAATTTACCAGATGATCCGCGGTCTCCAACTTCGCCTGGTGCACCCTGTGGTCCGAATGCTCCCGTTTCTCCTCTGGGGCCAACTAGACCAGCCTTGCCAGGTTCTCCACCCAATCCAGGAGGACCCTAACAAATATAATAAAAGGCATGACAAGGTTGTAAACAAAGAAAAAAGATCGCTATTAATGTTATGTTAGTTTGTATAAGCATTATGCATCATTGCTGTACTTCTATACATATATTTTGGTTTCATATGTAACTCAATGTCTTTGTCAATCTATACAACAGGGGAGAAACGACATTTATAGCTTCTATTTTCTTCCTGCTTCCATTTTCATCGTCATAGCATCCGTAGTGTTCTAGACTATATGATTTCCTAAATGTAAAAAGAGCCTGCAAACACAAGGTCATATCTACTTTAATTAAGCTAATTCCAATATTTAATGTAGCGAATTTCATCAATGATGCTTGTTTGCTAACTTACAGGAACACCTCTTTGACCAAGTGCTCCAAGTGGACCTTGGTTGCCAACTGGTCCACGTATTCCTGATAATCCTGGGGCTCCTCGTGGTCCAACAGATCCCTGAAAAACATCAATGATACAGAAACTTAAAAAAGACAAAAGATGATACGTATCCTCAGCGCCATCATTGTTACTTGAAACCCAGTATTTTTTTAATGTTGCATATAATATAATATAACGTAATATAGATAACCCTAACTGACAAACTTAGAGTGCAATACATCATAGAAATTGAATTCTCATCCTTTTTATCTTTAAATCAGGGGTAAAAATTCTTCCCAAAGAGCAAGTTCTTTACTTGATGCAAAGTATCCTGGTCCTCGCAGATCATGGCTGAATGGGGGAGCAAAATGAAAAATAAATTGCAGAGTCTTAACATTCTGCATAAAAGAATGAGCACTAGATCATACAGTCTTAAACGTCATGTACAGTCATGTTGGCTATCCCCAGATGTATGAAAAATATTGTTATTAGAGTTATCATAAGCAAGCATGGCCTAGTGGTTAAGGCGCCGGACTCATAACCGCAAGGTCGTGGGTTCGAATCCCACCAAGGTCATAC
>JAYJMH010009795.1:0-23959 GCA_036873815.1 Phacellophora camtschatica
ATTCTATGTATACTACGCTCTACTTATATGTATTAAGCACTTTTATCACGGACAAATCAATATACTGATTTTATATATATATGTGTGTGTATTAATATATGTGTGAGTGTGGTAAGAATAAAACTGTAAAAAGACACTAAAGCATGAAACTTCATATTTCTTTTCAGTATGTTACATGGTATGTCCGAGTCAGTTAACTGCGCAACCAAATGGCCTAGATACTTGGAAATTTGCTCTTCAAGATGGTTATTGTATTCGGTTATTTCGGGATGAGGTCCTGATGGTACATAAAGAATTTTCGAATACTTTTGACAGCATGAAAGGTTACGCAAAACGGAAGAAAGATATCGAGGAATGTTTAACTGAAGCAATGTCAAAGAGGTTTGTAGTAATTCGTATTATTTCAAGAAGACTTGCACCCCTGGAAAGTCCGTTAGGCCCATTAATAAACAACGTAAAACTCAATATTTTGAGGAGGTAATTGCAGACAAACTTGATATCAATTTCAGATCTTTATACATGTTTTTATCTTTTGAAGTAAATTGGTTTTTATATGTTACTTAATGCAAAATCAAACTCAGAAATAATTTGCCTCTTAATTGAAAATTAATCTAGGCGTAAAAATGTTAAAATTAATAACTTTGAGAATGACCCCTTAAGTTTCTTCTCGCATGAACGATGTGTTAAATGTGCTGTGAGTTGAAGGACCAGTTGTCGGAACTTCTGACTACAAAACCCACAGCCAACTCAGCTGGCTATCCTTTCAAGGTCGGTATAATAGGTACCAGTTCAGCTGGGGGTAAGAGTTTATTAAACCATGTAAAGGAGGGAACGCTGTTCTCTGCCCGCTGTAGGCATCAGCTAATGAAAAAAGAGCCTTAGGGTTGCTCTCGACCAAGCGGTAGTCATACGTGTGTGAGTTTTTTTGTATCTTACTTAAGGACAGATTTAAGGTAAGCTCTCATTTCATTTGGTCAACTTTTCAAAAGTCAGCTTTTTAATTAATTTCCTTCGTTTGACAGACTTGCTTTTGCATTTCTCTAATAAAACGCACATACATATACATTCTTTAGTTGTATTTTGATTAAAATTTTATTATTTTGCAGCGCTTCATTTCATCGTGAAAGACGACAATATCTACGAATGTCTATTGAAGAGCTAAATGAGATTTTTGGTGATCAACCAGGTCTTTTAGGCCCAAAAGCTTTAATAGCACTGTTAGCATTATCATTGGGAAAAGATGAGATTTTGTGGTTGTTAAGACATCATTCGCATCCACCTCCAAAAGGGAAAAAAAGCAATCCTGATGAATACAATGATAGGTAAGTTTCATGGAAATGTTTTGTTTTTTGACGTAAACTTTAGTCGAGGGCTTTTGTTTTTTGACGTAAACTTTAGTCGAGGGTCATTGTTTGTTTGTTTTCTTTGCTCATTTTGATTCAAATATCTACTGCATAACTTCTAATTATCAATAAAAAGAAATTAATCTACTTCAAATATATCCCTTATATATGCAGTTAAACCCCACCCTGCTATCTCGAACTATCTTAACTCGAACTTGTGGTTCACTCAAACTGTTTTATACACCCTGGAGATCTTTCAACGTTGATTAAGCTTCGGTTATCTCGAACAAATTTTCGTTTCCCTTGGTAGTTCGAAATGTTCAACTGTATATCCAATATGAATCAAAATATAACTAAATTATAGATGATTGTACGTTAGCGAGATGAGATCAATGTGTACACCAATGTGTATGAGTTTCATAGATCAGATTTTGAAATTAAAATTGGTTGGAGCATTAAATACATTGTAGTCGACAGTATCAACTTTTCATTCTTTTTTTTCTGAAATTCTCAATAATTGACTCTCGCTAAGTTCAATTTCAACCAATGAAAACTTTTTCCTTGTAGACTTACTACATGGGTCCCCTGTATTGCAACGCTCTTTAATTAACTGATATCATTTGCCCAAGAGAGAGACTCGTAACAATACAGTCAAGGTTCTGCACTAATTAGGCCCGCATTTCCCATTTTTGGGCGCTCCAATCAGAGCAAGAGAATTGGTCTGCAAACAATAGTATATAATCGCTCATTTAGCCAATCAATCCAAGACATTTTGAGAATTTTGAATTCTAAAAGAGTTCTAAAATAGAATCAATATTAGTACCCATATTAAATCATATCAGTTCATTGTAGAATGTTGCGATAGAGAGGACTTGGGCAGTAAGTCCATTTCCTTTCTCCTTAAAACGTTTCTCACATGTTTTTTTTTTCTAGTCAAATTCCTCAACTGCTTCATAGTGTTGTTGGCCTTAGAGGTAAAGTTGTTATTTGTTGTCTTTTCATTGTCTTATTATTTAAAAAGTAGCATTCACAAATATTTTTATTTATCAATCCATATCTAATTTTATCAAAAATAAAAATGATACAAAATCACCGAACAACCGAACAACCAGTTTTTATCGTTTGAAAACACATAACTGCTCTGTTAAAATAGGTTTTCACATTTACTTACTTGCCAGGGCGGCTTATGCTGGACCCTAGCACGGATCTTCCAGTTCTCTCGATCCTGCCAATGCATGTAGGCAGTTTGATGGTGCCCATCACTCCCTCGTCAGCCTTCAGCACGTCTACGAAATCGATGACATGGATGGGTTGACCAGCCAGCTGCATCCTACGAATGACGGTTGGACAGGCCGCAAACTATAGAGCAAGCTGTTCGGCAAATGCTTTCTCCAGCTGATTTTCACATTTAATTCATAAAAATGGTTGAATTCCTTGTTGAAACAGCAACATTGTTTCTTTTTTATATTTTCTCCTATAAAATGACCACACTGCATAAAAAATTAATCTTAAGTATGTAGAATTCAAAGGAGTTGATTAAATTCCATTTCATTAGAAAGAGGATAAAATTTACTTTCGAATGATATAAACTATAGTATTTGGCGAAATTTTAGATTTAAAGTTTGGTTGCTCTGCCTTTTCTTGGACACCCTGTTGTGTATATGTATTTTTCTTGGACACCCTGTCGGTTTCTGGGTAAATTCATTGTTTTTCTTACTCGAGCTGTTCTGAGGAGTAGTTGTTCTATTAAACAAAAATAAACGTGACACTATTACCATATTTAATTTTGCCGAAACAGGCTAGATTCATATTTGTAAATATTTTGATTGAAAAAATCATTCTTGATTTCTTTTAGATTTATTCTTTCGATACAAGACAGTCATTCAGAGATATTTTGCACAATATTTGTGTGGTTTTGATGTCTCTGTTTTGAAGGAAGTCATTCCGGTTAGTTTTGTTGTTGTTGCTTTTAACTTTGTTGTTTCATTGCAAGAATTCAATTTCATTTCATTTATCGAATGCAAAGTACAATACAATGGAACCTCTATCTAACGGACACGACCAATGCTATTGTTCGTTGTAAAGAGGTTTCCGTTGTCTTGAGGCACCGCTCTTTTTACAAAGATATTTCGGGGGGAAATTGTTTTTATCCGTTGCGTCCGTTGTTAAGAGGTGCCCGTTGCTAAGAGGTGCCCGTTGTTAAGAGGTGTCTATTGTTTCGAGGTGTCCGTTGTTAAAAGGTGTCCGTTAATGAAGGTTTCATTTGCAATGTATGATAAAAAATAATGCAAAATATATGACCAAAAACTAAGGATCAATCTATCAATCAATTTTGCAATATAGTTTTGCCACACTGTTTCATTTATTTATTATATCATCGTTATCATATTATCATTAATTGTTAATCATTATGATACATATTTTGTCATTCTACATATTTTGATGTATATATATATATATATGTTTGGTAAATTATGGTACTAAAAAGTTTGTAATGAATTGGAGGCAAAAACAGGACTTAATGTTTAGCACACTTAGGCCTTTCAAACTTTTGTTCTCTTCAGAGTGTGACTAAATTCTAAATGAAACCTACCAAAATACATGTATTAAATAGCGGAATGGTTGACTTAAAGTTGAAATATAGTTACTTTTTAAATAACAGAATGGTTGATTAAAAAAAATTTTATGAACTAATTTGACCTTTGATCTATCATATAATCGTTGAAATGCCAAAAAGCGAATGGCTCTTATAATCCGGCAAACGCACCACTTTTTTTTGGTCACCCCAAAACTATATATATATATATATATAATAATTTTCATTTTCAGCGTTTATCTGTTTGTTCAGATGAAATGTCTCTTATCATGACGTCATTTTTTGAAACATTAAATAATATTGATGTTTCTCAAGGTAAATTTTATTTTGTTATTTTTTTGTTCCCTACATTATGTTGTTTTATAAATTAGACTAAAGAATTTGACGACTACATTTGGAAATTTTATTTGCTAATTTGTGCATTGGTACTTTCATTTATTGAAAATTGTTATTTGTATATCAACCAATCAACCAATCAATCAATTTTATTCATAGAATACACGTTAAGTACAAATATACGGGAAAAATCATACAATTTATACGACTCAGAAAAAGCGATGATAAACTGGCCTGGGCCTTGAACTAAAATTTATAAATAAAAACAAAATCTAAAATACAACAGTAACATAATACATATGCATACAAATCTAAACTAAATATCGAAGATTATTGCAATGTAGATATGCAGTTAGCAGGTAATGATGTATATATATATATACATTTGGATATAACCACATTTTGTATCAATTTTGAAAAGTTCTTTAAATTTTTTTTTGCACTTAATTTAATGTGAATTTAATTTAAATTTATAGTTTTACTTCTTATTTATTTTTATTTGTGGTAATAATTTAGCAACTAGCGAAGAGTCAATTGACCTGAGAGGAATTCGATTGGATTGGATGAGATTACAGGTATTAATCTGCTTAGATTTTTAATTTGTTTAAATCCCTTTGTGATAACTCATTATTTCTTCTTTAGGTGCCGCATCCAATCTGGACTTTAATGACTAGGGATTTCCACTCATCTCTCTTCTCCATAAGCCGTGAGCCTCTCCACAATCCAGTTCTTCAAGCTGGTCATTGACATGAACCTCTTTCTTTCTCTGCTCCTTGCCCCCTCAATCTTTCCCATCATCACCAGGTACTCCATTCCCTATTTCTTTTTTCCTTGCCACGTGACAAAGAAACATAAGCTGCCTGACACGGATCTCCTTCAACAAACTCCAGTACCTTCTGAATACTCGATTTCTTTTGTCCATGTTATTCTCCCCAAAAACCACACTTATACTGCTTCGATTGTTACCTCGTTTGCCAAACATTGGCTTTCTCAAATAAATGATGTAGTATTTTCAGCAGAGTGCAGAAACAAATCCTCTATTTTGGTTTCATTGAGTATAAATCAGAGATTAGTAGGTAGAGTTTGCCGAACAAGGTATCAAACTATAAATTGAAGCCTGTCATATGAGATGCAAGCAAAAAGAGAAACTTGTAAGCTAAGGTTTGGGAAAACATTTTTTGGGCGACCCAGTACATATATATATGTTTTAATACTTGTTGCAATGTCTGTTGATAGGCATACACAAGCGTACGAGGGGTTGTTCCAGAACTCAAAGATATGCGAGATCTTGCAACACTGATGAATTCAATCGTTCTTCACACAAATCTTGTTGATGCACAAACACAACTTTTTGACGAAGTTTCAGATTTATCTTTATTTTGGTAAGTTTCCTTAAGATATTTACTTATATATTAGATATTAGAGTTTTGTTCACATTGATGTGACGTTATTTGTTGTTTTTGACACCCTTCATTATTCCAGTTCGGTGCCAGATCGCACCTTATGTTTTCTTCGCAATCAAAACAATCATGAATCAATTCAAAATACTCTAACCGCATCGAGGTGCTTTCTAAAGAAGCAGAGCAGAAATTTGAAACAATATAATCACGATTGTTTTCATTGCTTAAGGAACAGCCTGCACAGTGGAGATAAGGACACTGTCTGCCCCAGATATATGGCAAATAATATTTGTTGTTAAATACACATTTTAAAATTAGTTTTTAATAATAAGATTGCTATTTTTCAATTGCTATTTTTCATACATCTAGAGATGCTGTGGTATGTTCTTATCTGCACTATTATCTGACATCTTCCTTTATTCAAACGATAATTTATATTTTGATGGTGTCGATGGTGTCACTATTTGAATGAGTGATATGTTTCTTATTTTCATATTTTAGTTTTTACCCGAGCTTCTTCGAAAGCACTTTCATATCGTGTCTTGAAAACCCACGACAAATGCGGTCAGTCTTTATTTCACTCTTTAAATATTCTTTTGCTCTTTAAATTGATTCATTATTTTTAATTGATGAACTGAAACTAATATTTATTTATTAAACTGTTGGTTTTATGTGGAAAAATGTTAGCTGTAATTTTTAAATCAATATTTGTGAAATTTACGTTTCCACAAATTTGTTTAATTTTAATTTTTTATGTTTTAGATTTTCAATAACCTATCCAATCATATGCACACATTTCCTGAACTGTTGTGACCCACTTTGTCCAGAGGAGGTAAATTTATATATATATTATCATAAAATTGACACTATTATTATTATACATATACTGTACATATATATATAATTGTGGTTTAATTAAGTTTTTTTGTTTTACCCGCTTTTTGTGCTTACCCTCCTGTTAAAAATGAATCATCAAGGTATTTACAGTGCATTTATTTTCATTCCGGGGGGGAGGTTTTAAATTAACTGGAGAAGATATTTATACATTAACACAAACTTAATTGATTTTTACAAATAGATTACAAACGATTATTCGGATTTTTAAAAACAAGATAAAATTCCGTATGTCCCAAAAATGTGTCCGAGTTTGTAAAGCTGCTGTGGAGGAGCTTTAGCTTTGATAATTCTGTCTTTGCTTGCGTTTGATAAAGAGGCTTACAATTTATAGTTTGATACCTTGTTTGACAAAATCAAAATCCCAAAAAAATAACCGAGTTATACTCAATGAAACGAAAAATGGAGAATTTCTGGTGCTTCAACCTGCTTAAAATACTACATTATGGCTTTGAAAAGGCAATTAGAGTTGATGTTGACAAACAGTACTCAGACATTACTTAGTAGATTTTATCAAACAAGGTATCAAACTTTATGTTGAAGCCTTTTACATCAACGTCAAATAAAAACAAAATTATCAAGACCAAAGCTCCTCCCTAGCAACTTTTCAAACGTGGCGATTTTATTTCCATACTCGGTATTCTTGATTTTTTTAATAAATTGCAGCGTCATCCAATTGGAGATCGCAGTTTATCCGCAGTGAATTCATTTTTGGATGCAATGGCATTCAAAGCGACACATTTCATTGGTCAGTTATGTGATGATCAAACTCAACTTGCCAAACAGGTGTGTTTTCAAACCATTTCAATTAAATTTTATTGCTATTGGTATATAATCATATCAATTTTCAAGATACTGTTGATCCGATGTGCCCCATCAATGGTGCCACGCTTTTCATAATAATAGACGTGAAATTTTTCATAACCTTGACGAAAATGTTGATGAATGTTGATAAATGAAAATTTTTATGTTGAAGCAAAGAAATCAGTCTTAAAATTAGCCATAACTTAGATTTTTCGTACAAGACGTTTTGAACGAGTTCGGGTGCCATTCTCGTGGGAATTCTTGGTACCCTCGTTCGACGTACAATGTAAAAGTTTCCTATGTCAATGCAGATTTTTTTGTGTTGTTTAAGTTTTTGTTTAGCTTTGTGTGTTCATGGGGTTAACACTGCCATTGTTCTCCCCGAAGGGTTTTTTTTCCTGTTTTTTTTCCCTATTTGTTGTTAATATAAACAGTTTTATGATGGATGAAACAAGAAATCGTAACGGTAGTCTTCAGAAAATATTTTAAAAGATTATCATGTTTCAGTTAAATGCAGCTCATGCAGTTCCTTTGTATATCACCGATGATCCTGCTAAAAATAGCACCAAGAAAGAAAAGCCAAGAGCACCTGTGAGAAAACCTGGCGAAGAAAGTCGAAGAAAAAGTGTCGAGGATGTTAAAGCGTGTGTTTTTGTTTTATTTTTTAATCTGATTTTTAATCATTATATATTAACTCCAAAAATATATTTCCAAAAGTTCAAAAATATATTTCGTCACAGATACCGGAATTTGGTCGCTAACTTCTGATTCCCATACCCGGACACATGAAATATGGTGTGTTTTTATGCTATGCTGCCAGGTATGTTCTGAGCTTGATTCTGTGTAACTAAAACGTAACTCCATTGAAGTGTCATAGACACCAATACAACTATGCACCTGAAATTCCTCTCCTGCTGCTGTGTATACACCGAAAACCTCGTTCTTCGAACTGACAATTTATTTTAGGTAGATTCTATTTCATCACCCTTCTCGGAATCTTGGTGAACCCCCTCCCCCCACAAACAACCAAATTCCGCTATCCGTGACGAAACAGATTTTTGAAAAGAATTTTGGACATCCATAACTATCATCATTTGGAATTTTAAAGCTATCTCCAAACAAAGTTGAATCTTGCAGCTTTAGTAAAAGAATGGCTTTTTTATGGTGTAAATATCATATTACATGTTTGAGCTATTGTTTTAGAATTTGTTTATTTTTGCTCGTGATTTTGTCGTAAACTGGTATTGGAGATTCAGGATTAGATTCAGGGCGAGTTCAAGGGCCAGTTCTGCAGGGAAATATGCATGCAATATAATTCAAAATTTAAGGACTATTCTTGGGAGGACGTTTGTTCCCATCGGCAATCAGAACGTTGTGCTTTTAAAATCTGTAACGTCAAATATATATTTTTTGTTATTTGGAATAACAAGACGAAAACCCTGAAAAGAAGAAGAGGTAGGCTTAATGATAGCGACAGCGAGAAGGCCTGTTCATTGAAAAACCTTGCCAAATTGCTTTTTAAAATGCACTGTCGAAATTTATCCTTGCTCTTGAACTGTTTTTGAATCCAAACCTCCCGATGGTTGTCATTGATTCGATTTTCCTGATCTTTGAAAAATATTCTTTGTCGATTGGAATATTTCAAACTCACTCAAAAATATTTTGAATTTCAAGTTCATCAAGTTTTGTTATTTTTGTTTTGTTTTTAGTATCGAAGTGAAGCTTCAGGGACAGAAAGACCTTTTGATTTCTCTAAGCCACTCAAAAGACATCACTGTTTGGGACCATCTTTTTACACCGAAGGAATATCTCGTTTCCCACTTGGAAGAGTTTTTCAGCAAGTATGATGTTTTGAACTAATATTTGCAATTTAATTCTTTGACCAACTTTTTCACCTCTTGAAGGGGAAAAAAAAATTATTTTTTTAATATACACATTTCTTTTCCAATGAATTAAGTGGTAAAATAAATTTTATGGGATGAAATTTACAATTATTTTCAGGTATGTAACGAAGCTTACGAATTACAGTGAAGCAACTCAAGAGATTGCTCGCCCAAGTATTTTGCTTCGAGATATGAAAACATATATGGCAACATTTTATCGTGTCGAAGAATCAGGTATTAGAACTAGACGTTGATGTAAGAGGCTTCATACCTTGTTTGCCAAAATCCATTAAGTAATCCCAGAGCTATTCTGAAAAGAAAACCAACGTGAATTAAAAATTAATTAATAAATAATTAAATATTTCTTAAAAATTAAACCAACGTAACATTTTATACTATATATTGCTAGTCTCTGAGATGGAAGGATTTTAATTTTTGATAACTTTCACAACATTTTCTTGATCTTTTGCTCATGTTTTTTAATTCAGCTAATGTTGACATGGGACGAATTTTCAATGCTACACTATTACAACAAACACAGAGCACAGATAATTCTGGAGGCGATACTCTAACAAGTATATACACGTCTTGGTAAGATGACTTTTAATTCATCACATCCTAAGTAATCCAAACTGAACTTTAAAAATTTAATATCAGTTTTTCTAACGTTGATATTGTTTCCTTCCCCGTTATTTCTACAGTTTATTGTATTTCCCATGATATATACATATATATATATTTTCATTTATAGATACGTTTATTTTCGTAGGTACATTGACGTGTTTCTGAAGCGAGTTACTAATGGCTCGAGTGTAGTTTATTCTCCCACAAGACAGGCATTTGTGAATCGCTCTCGTTCAAATTTCAAAGCAGAAAATTACACTGACACAACAGGTAATGATAACATGATAAAGATCATTGCATTGACATTTATTGAATTTGAGCACAAATTTATAGATGCAATAAAACGTGTGCTGTAAATGATGGTATTGAAGAGACAGAATACTTAAAGATACAGTAAATTATTAACGTGGTTATTCTATCTGGTCTTGCCTTTACCATATTTTACCTTATTTTGTCTGGTCTTGTTTTTATCTGGTTTTAATGCTATCAATTAAATGTTTGCAACAATAAAAAGATTCAGTTATTGACCCTTTCATGCCCGGATTTAGTTCGCCTAAACAGACAAATCGTAGCAAAATTTTTCTTTGCATGGGGTAATACATTCAAGCCAACCTAATTAAAAAAATTAACTTGCGTTGAAATATCTGAAATTACTGTGAAGTTCTACCCGTATTAACCTCCTGGGAAATATGATGTTTTATGTTGTTTGTCAATGGGTCATATGGCCCTTCCCGGGGGGGGATATTCTGAGTAGACTCTTTTTAAATACTCAACCTGACTTTGTACAGTTTAAATCCAAAATATTCATTAAAATTAAATTTATAAGAAGCAAGTTGAAATGCAAAAATTTATTTTGGTGTTTTAGAAATGAGAGCGTTATCAGAGCTTTTGGGAGCGTATGGAGTGAAATTTTTCTGCCGTAAAATGATGACACAAATTGCTGCGCAAGTATTAGCTTTGAAGGTATGACTTATTGTTCTAAGCAGTAACAAAACTATAAAAAGCAAAATGTCTTATTGGATTGAAAACTTAGCGCATAATTTTGTAACATATTTCAGATGACTATAAATGCGTCAATTCTAGGATGTGGAAGCGAGTGGTGATTGGTCGAATGGATCTGCATGGATGATTTAAAAATATACAACATTTAATGTAAATAAATGTTGCTAGCTAAGCTAACACTGATGTTGCTAAGATGGCGTCACTGTGGAATTTTATTGGAATCTTTTTCACAGTGAAATCTTCACTTGTAAATATCAATTAGAAACGATTCGTTGTTGTTTTTTCTTCAAAGGACTGTGTGCTCTTGAACAAAGATATATTGGTTGTGTTGAAAGAGAACTTTAACAATCCTGCTATTTGCCTTGAATATATCAAGAAACTAAAAAGTAAGTAGATAAGACAGTTACCCCCAGTTTGTTTCTAAAATTACATTTCACTTGCGGTATAACTTATTGCTTGGGGGCGGGGGGCGGAAATTGAAGTATTCACTTATTGTTTGAGGATTATGATGATGATGATTATGATGATGATTAAATGATTTGCTGTTTGTTCTATTGTAATTACTTCTATTCTTCTAGTGTAATTAGTTCTATTGTTCTATTTTAATTATTATAATTTTGTCTTTTGTTATTGTATTAAATATGTTGTTTTCAGTATTGTAGAAAAACTGTAGGTAGAGAATCCGAAAAATCATATGAATTGAACTGAACTCACGTCAAGAGTGACTCTTTGCGAGGGGCTGATCGTGATCATGTGATGTTTCACGTGATCACTCTGAAAGCTCAAGTGAAAGCAAGAACACAAGTGCACTGTTGGCCCATTGCGAGGCTACTATTTCATTTGATCATCATTAACAAGACAACCAGTTACAGTCCATAACATGCTATCACCATCCATGAGCCAGAAATTTGGTTATACCCTGTCTAATTAATATTTGACTCAATGCTTTCAAAAAAATTCCTTATTTCATCTACTACATTATTTTAAAAAATTGTTTGTATTTTATGTCAGGCATTTTCTGGTGAAATTTTTTGTAGTAACAGAAATACTCATATCAGCAATGCGCTAGTTTAAGTTATACAGAAACGTGTTTGATTCATTATCGTTATCATATATATATATATATATCATCTAATTGTTTTGATAAAATAACTTTTGTAATTTTTCAGACATTGACGATGTGTTGGCACGAACTACCATAATTGGAGTTATACTTTGCTTCAGAAGTTTGTTAAACCTTGGCCTTAAAGATGTAAGCGATTCGACTGGTTCTATTTATTTAAATAAAGAGTTGTTAAATTAAAAACTGTTAAATTAAATTAATATAACAAATTAACAGTCAGTTGGCCGATCAATCAATTTATTCATAAAATACTTGTGCTAACTTTTCCATAAATACTATGTTCTGTATAACTCAAGAACAGCTGCAGCTTACATAGCTTGGCTTGCATAAGTAAAAGCTGATAAGATGTTGTTTACTCTAACTTAATTTATTTAATCTAATTTAAATTGTCTGATTTTGTGAGCATATAAAAGATAAAAATTATTTTACCGTAAAGTACCGCAGATAAAAATTATTAACCGTAAAGTTCAGTTAATTTTTAATTTTCTGAACCTCATTTTATTTTTGCAAAAACAGAGCTCTTGATATTTTTTTTGAACATCTAAAAAGTTAGCCTTTTTGTTGAATTCTGATCGGAAACAAATATTCCAAAATTAGATTTGGTTTGGTGTTCGCCTGCCTAGTCTGGCGTGGTCGAGATTAGTTTGACATGATTTGGTTTGGTCTGGTCTGGTCTGGTATTGGTCTAGTCTGGTATGAAGATTAGTTTGACACGATTTAAGACGATTTAAGGTTCTTAATTTCGGAAGGTGGCGGCACAATGCAGAACATGCGGATTGATGCTGGTATGAAGATTAGTTTGCCACGATTTGGTCTGGTATTGGTCTAGTCTGGTATGAAGATTAGTTTGACACGATTTGGTCTGGTATTGGTCTAGTCTGGTATGAAGATTAGTTTAACGTGGTTTGGTCTGTTATTGGCCTAATCTGGTATGAAGATTAGTTTGACACGATTTGGCCTTGTATTGGTCTAGTCTGTTATGAAGATTAGTTTAACATGGTTTGGTCTGGTATTGGTCTAGTCTGATATGAAGATAAATTTGACTTGATTTGGTTTAGTCTGGTCTGCCGTTGATCTAGTCTGGTTTGGTCAAGATTAGTTTGAAATGTTTTTTTGGTGTTGTGTTGGCCTTGTCTGAAATGAAGACTAGTTTGACTTGATTCGGCTTGGTCTGGTCTGGTCTGCTGCTGATCTAGTCTGGTTTGGTCAAGCTTAGTTTGATCTGATTCGGTTTGGTCTGGTTTTGTTTATTCATATTGTTATTCTTTATTGTACAATGATGGTCTTTGATTTAATCGTTCCATCTTTTTATATTTATAGGTCTTAAACCGAAGAGCATCATTTTTGATGAAAGTTTTGACAGATTTCGAAGAAAATAACCCACGTGATGACTTGGCGGTAATTGTTTAAAAAATAATAATAAAAGAAGATTTTTTAATCTGCAGTAATCGTGGACAATTTTGAAAATAACATATTTACATTTTAGGAGAGTACATCAAATGTTAATTAAAAACCATTTTTGGTATGAAACGCAACCCCGTAAGGGTCGAGAAAATGTTTGTGTTGGTTTACAATGTGATAATGCCCCCCTGCTCTCCTTGCTCTCTCTGCTCTCCCTGGTCTCAACATTTTTAATGACGTGTTTTTTAATGAAATTTGACTTGCCAATTAACCCTAACCATTAGCCAATTAATTAAATGAGCCAACCAACTGGAAACCCAACATTGAAACTTGGAGAGGAAGTATTACATTTGGAAATTGGAACATTGTTTATTTTCTCAACAAAATTCATCAAAATTTATTTACAGTTTAAAGATGTCATGTCGACCATTGTAGAAAGGTTTTTAAATTTGTAATTGTTTCCAAGGTTACTCATGAAATGGCCCAGGCAGCAGGAGAAGATACCGATTTTGATGCAGAGTTGTTCCATGCTCTTAGAAGTACCAAATGTATGGATACAATAATATTTCAGTAATTTAATTTTTTTCACTTCAAATATATCAGAATTATTTCACATCAATAGCTCTTTTGAAGGTTAACTTCAAACATCGCGAATGCGATCATTAACGCAACCTAAGTTTGTCTTGGATTCAATCTTTAAAATTTCACGTAGGTTAAATAAATGTTTTCTAAGCATCAAAAACGTGAGTCGAGTTAAACCCAAACTCAATGTGTGGCTCCAAGAAACGATAGTTATAATATACGGATTTATCATGGATTAAATTGATATCATTAAATTTTACTCGACGCAAGAGCGACGTTTTAATGAAGCCTTGGAGACGTTTAGAAAATGGCACTACTATTTTTGTTGATCAAATCTTCAAAATATATTTCATTTCATATGAGCATCAATCTTTTAAGATTGCAACATCGTAAGTGCTGTGTGATTAATTTGTAGAAATTGTAATTTAAAAAGAAATTTAATCAGTCTTAAATGAAAGTGTTATTTATTTCACAGCGAATATCGAAGAAGACAGCAGTCTTTGGGATCTACTAATGGTGAGAAATCTATACGTATATGTATCTGGCTTTTTTCATCATTTCTGATATTCTTGTAAATGTTTTCACATTCTTTTTTCGTCTCATTTTAGTTTTCGTCCCATTTCAGTTTTCATCCCATTTTAGTTTTTGTCCCATTATTTTAGTTTTTGTCCCATTACTTAGAGAGCTCCTGAGTGAGTGATCGTATTTAACTTGCCTAGGCTACAAAAGTCTTGAGACAATTTGTTTCAAGCAGGAGACATGGGTTATAGATAACCATCCACAAATCTCAGCAAGCTGGTACTCATTTTACAGGCCTCGGAAGTATGAAAAGCTTAGTGAACTTTGGGTTCGTTGCTGGGTTCGAACTCTGGTCGCTCAAGCGAGAAACATGAGTGCTAACCACTGCGCAACACTCTCTCCGTTAAAGAATTCACGACATGCAGCCTATCTATGGCATAATGCATTATTTCAATTAGTTTCTTTTAGTTTCATTCTAATATTTTAATTATATTTTAATTTCGTAATGCTTTTTTTTATTGGATTCATTTAGATATCTTTTTTTTATTTAGATTTATTTTTATTTATACATCAATTTTTTGCTGAAGGTTTTTTGGGCAACTGCAATTCCTACACTGGCTTTTAAAGATACGACAGATTATGTGCCTGCATTAGAAGGTAACGTTCTATATTCTTATTGTTTGAAAAGTACTCAAACCACAAGTTTGATTGAATTTTCAGTTGAATTTAAATTACGATGAAAATGACATGATTTTATTTTATTTTAATCCTTCCACCCCCGGGAAGGGTCGTATGGCCCATTGATAAACAATGTAAACTGTCATATTTTCAGGAGGTAAATACGGACAGAACTTCATATTAATTTCAAATATTTAAGGTAAGTTTATCGTTTGAATTAAAGTTAGTTTGTGTGTGCTATCCCCTGTAAAAGAAAACTTACGTTTAGGATTTAACCCTTACAAGGGATTTATTTCTGCTAAACAGGCAAATCATATGCAACTTTTATTTTGCAGGGGGTAGCACATTGAAATTAAGTTAGAACTTATGTTGAAATATCTGCAATTAATATAAAGTTCTTCCCGCATTTACCTCCTGAATATATGACGTTTTACGTTGTTTGTCAATAGGCCATATGACCCTTCCCGGGGTGATAGGGTTAGCACAAATAAACGAGGGAATCAAGGGATTAACTGTTCATTCCATTATAGAACGAAATGCATAATGGTAAACAATTGCCCCGCCGCCATCTTTATTGTAATTGCGTTTCGTAACAGAGTACAGAAAAACCTTCAACCTTTGACAAAAAATCTTCATCCTTTGACGAAAAACCTTCAACTGTCAAAATCTTAAACTGAGAAAACCTTCCTCGATTTTAACAAAAGAAAAGGGTGTGGCTTGGACATGAGCACAAAATGTTCCTCATGTTTTGTAAACTTTATCTGTCCAGTGGTGGCCCGTCAAGCTCTTTTTTTATTTGCCCACTCGGTTATCTCATCAACATCTAAATTTTTACATGGAGGTTACATTCAATGTTAATAAATAAACTTCTAAATATATATAGATTAGTAAATACTTTTTTCTTATTTTATTATACCTATTAACATGTTTCATAATGATTATTTCATAATGATAAATATGAACACTGATTTCATAATAATAAATATGAACTCTGATTTCATAATAATAAAGAGAATTAAAAAATCGATGATATAAAGCTTATTTAGTTATAACCATTTTGTGTTTATCTATAAATTGTAATTAATACATTATTAAATTTGCCAAACACTAACTTATCCAACCTTGTCATCACTAACTGCTAATTGCCTATATATATTGCAATAATTTTCAATATTTAGTTTAGATTTGTATGCATGTGTATTCTGTTACTGTTGTATTTATTAAGTATAATTTTCAGTTTACGGCCCAGTTTCAGTTTCAGTTTACACGCTTTTTCTGAGTCGTATAGATTGCATGATTTTCCCAGCATACTTGTATTTAACTATTTAACTTGTATTTAATTGATTTATTGATTGATTGATTGATTCGTAAGCGAAAATGGTTAAAAATTGCACTGTGAAATGCCACTATTCAAAAATATATAAATGAGTAATTTTTTCCATGTTTTCATTATGATTTTTTGACGTGTTTCATTGTCCGGAGGAAAGATGTAAGAAATTGATAAATTTTCATGTTTCTTTTTTAAACAGCTCACGATAACAACGCTCATTGCATGGCGAAAGCAATAATTTCAATATCACAAGCAATTTTTACAATATTAGAAATGGATCCAAAAGAAAAGATGAAAGATTTTTTAGCAGTGAGTAAATTTACAATGTCTAATTTCTTGATATATTTTGTAAAGAGATTAGTATTTAATTTTCTGATCCACCGTGTGTGATAGATTATTTTTGTTCCTATTGTCATTTATGTTAATAGATACCGTAAAAGCTCTATTTAGCCCCCTCTCTATTAAACCTCCCTTTTCAATTAGCTCTCCCTTTCGTAGTCAAAATTTGAAATAAGCCCCAATCTCTATTAAGCCCCAATCTCTATTAAGCCCCTATCTCTATTAAGCCCCATTTGCTAGATATATTTTTATCTTTTTTGGAGCCACTACAGCCCCAACCTGACATCTAATGTTAGACATTCTCCGGTACAGTATTTATCGTTTTTCTTTTTGTTAAATCGTATGTAGCATTTATGTAAATTGTATTTAGAAACTTATTTTAATTTAACGCCATGGGGTAGTCATAGTCTTTCGCTCCTCATGGTATAGTTCTTGTAGTATTGTAAAGTAGTTTTGTAGGTAGAGTAATCCGTAATATGTATCGTAAATTTTTAGCGGTATATATAAAAAAAAAAAAAAAAAGTACATTCCCATGATATCTGGAACTTCAGAAGCAGCAGAAACGGTCTTGTTATCAGTGGTGTCCTGGGCTGCTCTGTCGATAAGTGAATTGGCTGCATTGTCTATTCAATCTGCGCCAATGAGTGCATTGTTGATGGCTTCATCTTCAAAATCAGGAAACAATAGCAACAATGTCTTGTTCCAATCGCTTTGAACATCTGATTTTGCTGAGCTACATTTTGCTGTTGCTGATGGCATTGATGACCTGCACTGTACTGCAATGAACTATGTTCTCATTGCTGATCATCAAGTTGCTGTTTCATTTATCGGCTTCGGATAAGTAAATGCAGGTGGCAGTTAGCTTGTTGTCCGTTAAGGGGACAGGAATACACGAAGAAAGATTGTTCGGATAAGATTTATTTGTATTTTATTTCTGTATTCTTTGCATTCTGTTACCAATAACTTATCAAGAGCATATTTGAAATATTTTCACTCTATACAACACTCTATATTTGAAATATTTTCTTGAATTGGTCGCATATGTATCACCGATGTATTTTTATTTTATTGTGTAACCTTTGGATGACACTGGCATCAAAATTAATGGGCAATGCTTCCCCCCACGTTCCGCTCTCAAAAACCCATATGCTCTTGCCTGAGATCAAAGGCATTTGTTTACTTCGTTGTGATCTGCATCTTTATTTGTAAAAACAACCTTCTTTCTGCCAACAGCAGCTTTCTTGGTGTCTGCTGTTCAACGAATATTGGCACTTTGATGTCTTCAGTATTTGCACATAAACGAAAATCTCTTGAACATGTCTCTCTGGGTGATATGAAAATGGGGTAGCTATTTGCTCTTGCCTTTTTTGGTTGGGAGTGCGAGACTGAAACGGTAATTCTGCCGCCGCCATCTATGCTTGGAAATACATTTCTAGAAAAAAACATTATTAAATTTAAAAGTTACTTTCACAAAGCACTTTGCCAGCAAATAGCCCCAATGAATATCTTTTACTAATAACGCCAGGTCTACAAGGTGCCTTTATAAATATGTTCAAATTGTAATTAAAATTCCTAAAATTGTCTACAGAGAACTAGCTTTTTCAATATTTGAAAACTGAAATTGTTTCTTCGCAAATCTCTTTTCAATTTTCAAAATTTTGATGACTTTAGTACAGTACTGGGTTTCTCTGTTTTCTTTTAATGCTGTTGTGGAGTCTTCATTTTTAACACTGGGTACAGGGGTGGAAGAATTTTGGATAAAAATATGGAACGTTTCTTACCCCATTCACAAAGTTTAATAATATTTGACACCTCATTTCAAAATATCCAAAAATTTCATACCCCAGGAAAAGGGTAATTTTGGCCCAGAGTGCTCCCTTCTATATCCATATGTATATCATGTGAGTTCCTAAAAACTGTGAGACAGAGTGTTCTAAAATCCTAGCATTTTAGGACATAGATATCTGAAAATAGGATTGTATTTTTAGGGTTGTTGTAATACTTTGATCATGCTTTCCTTTATAAGCCCAATACACTGTGGATGAAACGGGTTACTTTTAGTTGGCAACATAGTTTGCAGCCTGCAATGAAGAGAAATTACTCACACAGGAAGGGATCTAAATCTGTAAACGGTTTTACTGCACCAGGAAAATATATAGTTTCGTCTCCTGGTCTTCAAAACTTAAAATAAACTTCTTACTGAGGCATGGAGGAAGATAAAAAGCACGAACATTGGGGGCAAATTATATTGTGCCAGGCTAGGCATTTGAAATATAGCATTTGAAATACCTTGCTTTTTTGCCTCCTATAAACGCTGCATCGACTGTCAAAACATCATGAATTAGATTTTGTACCAAGACATTGTGCACAAATTTATATATCTTCATACCTACAACAGGCCCATCCATTTGTTCTGGGCACTTCGAGATAGACTACATGATTTTACTCAGTCACTCCTCGACACGACCTTCCTAAAAACCACCAAGCTTGCCTGTTTATCCTTTGGCGGGTTATTGGTCTGATTACCTAGGGTATATTGGTCCTCTCTTATCAAAACAATGAAACCAAAGAAATCCACAGAGCGCGAACGTCGAATGGTGATTACCCTTTATTGTTTCTCAAGGAGACTCCATGGCAAGTTCACGTTCAAAACTCACAAGCGCGTGTCATTGAAAATTTGTCTCAGCACTCCTCTATGTTGAAATTTTTACAAGTGATGTAGAGTCCAAAAAATCATACCAAGGCTTGCATCATTAAACCAAACTATACTATATTTTTCAGAATGTCGGTAGGGTTAGTACGTAAAATTTGAGCCCAAACTTAGCCAATATGACAAGGCTTAGTACGTGCATTACCTTCTGTGTCCATCTCTTTACGTCACTCGTGCCCAGATCTTTGTTGTACTTTTTAGATTGAAGTGGGGCTCAGAAAACCCAATTTATAAAAAAAAACAAAAAAACAGGCTTTATATAAAAAAAATAACTACATCACCGTAACAAGCAAGGTTGACTTGATTAATCTAGCAAATAAATTTTTTTATATCATATTCACTTTAATTCAGACATTACACTCAAAATTCAACTAAAAAACATAAATACTACATTTCAGAACCTTAGACAGAAGTTATTTTGACGTAACCATACATGTTGGCAAAACGCGGAAGATGATGCCACCAGATTCACTTTCCTCATGCCAGATTGCATCTTTAAACACCCAGGAGGAGGCAGTACCTCTTGACTTGTCATATAATTTTTGGTTTTGGAATTTCAACTCTATACTATATATTTCGGTGTGAAAAATGCCAAAATGTTTCATTATGCCTAAAAAATATAATTTTGACTCTAAACATTTGAAATCTTATATTTTTGGGTAAATGTGAGAAATATCATATAATATACCTTAATAAAGATTGTTATGGGCAGCAATGTTGCATCATAATATGCGCAATACTATTATTCTACTCTATTTTTTGGTCAAGTCAAGATTGCCCCCTATCGAAGTTAGTTGGTACTGCCTTCTGCCCCCTGTATTTATGATTAAATGTTCTTTATGAGATTTGGCTAACATTAATCCAAAGAGGCGTTTCTCAACATTTATCAGCTTTAGGGTGTTTCCCAAAATTTTTAAGGGTGTGGTTGCATACATATTCAGGGGGTTCGCCCTTTGACCCCTACTGTTTTTCTCGTTACGCTCGGACTTCAGACTTGTGCACCACCCTCTTTTTTCTCTTGATCCGTCTCTTGGTATGTACTTCTGCGACTGGAAATGAATTCTAGGTATAATAATAAGAACAGAAATTTTTTTTATGAACTTTGAACAAAAAATATGGCACATTTGCAATCTTGCAACCTCAAAAATATCCATGTTTATGCTGTGAACAAAGACCATCAACAAAATGTGTCACTCACTAATCTATTACTGCATTGCCAGTGATTATTGATTTGATGGTGCGGTTTACGAATCAGCAACCTTTGACGGTACGGTCTACCAATCATTTCTTAGTCGTGATATGTTGAATAATTTTTTAGATCGAGCCGTGAAACGAATAGGAATAGTGCACACATCGAGTCGTGATTTAATGATACGATTTATGGTAAAATTACTAGACTGGTGCTAGATCGTATCGTAATTCATGGAACAATCAACATTTCACGATGCGAAGTGAATACTACCATTTTCTCAACGATGTAGGTCTATACGAGGAGCACATACGAGGGCGTGATTAAATTATATTTGTTTAACATTAACCTTCTGTGGTATCCCAATTATATTCTGCCCTTTTTCTGCGTTTTTTCTTCTACAAAATAACAACAGCTCAAAAACTTTCCCATTTCTACATTACATTGATAATACAACGAAATTTCACAAACATTTCCACTTTCCTTTTCATTTAAAAATATTAACTTTTGAGTTTTTTTATTTGAATGAATCAAAAACTTAACATTTGCATCTATAAAATGTTTAATTATAAATATTAACAATAATAATGAGCGAAGTTTCGATGTCATCTTAACATCATTTTCATGCTAAATGAAATAAAAGACGTTGTTTGTATATATAGAGAAATAAAAAATAATGAGATTTTTGGCAGTTCAGATGATTGTCACAATTTGGCGGCGATGAAGTGAACAATTTGGCGGCGATGGAATCTGACTATTTGTTAAATTTTGGCTTCAAATCTTTAATGAAGATTATTTCATAGATTAGAAAATCTGTTTTCCTTGGACATTTCCGTTATTCTACGAACCGAAGAATTATTCTTATGGGAATTTCTTTCTCCTTTTTCTCGTGTTACTCTTGATCTGCATGTTTGGTTACCTTTTTATGAACAAATGTTCGAATTGTTAATTGTATCAGCGAACCAGTGTAATTTTAATGCGAAAAAACTCTGACTAATTTACTTACCTCAACATCGAATACTTGCCAACGTGATGACAACCTGTAGGCACTGTTCAACATTGTTACTAACAAAGCACGCTTCTATTTATTGTCAGCATGAAAATGTAACAGTAAACTTGTGTCCGTAGGCTTCTTATAAACCCGTGCTTTGAGTTTATTAGTCCAATTTTACAAGCAATTTTACGACGAGTTTATAAGTCCAGTCAGATTTTACAAGCTCCATACCCAGTTAAGAAAAAATGTTGTTCGCAATTTCCATAGTAAACTTGCGGGAAGATTTACATTGATTCAATGTAGCGAGGAAGTTTTCGGCAGCTTGAATATCGAGCATAATAGCAAATATATCATCCGCATACCTTTTATACATTGAAGGCATTTCTTCAAAATTGTCTAAATGTTCTTCTAAGCTACTCATGAAAGCGTTTGCCAGCAATGGACGTAAAGGAGGTTCCATGGTAACGCCATCATTTTGCTCATATATATTGCCCAATCTATAAAATGCTTGGAGGTAACGGGGGAAAAATTAATATTGCACGAACGACAAAATAAATAAATGGAAAAAAAAAAACAAATTAACTATAAGCAAAATAAACTAGCTAATTGGGATTATTATTGGATGCATTAACGATTATTATTTTATTTTATTATTAATTTTATTTTATTTTATTGTTCAGAACATTTTCGATCTTTTAGTGCTATTCCTGCCACCCTAGTTTATTGGTGTGTGTTTTTAAATTCATTTTCATGTATTCATTTCATATTAGTTTTTTACTTTTCGATTTTTGTAAAATGTTATAAATTTTAAGTTGTAATTTTTTAATTATGTGGCAAATAAAACTGAGTTACTTACTTAATTGTCATAAACAAATTCATATTTGCAAGAGCGAACAAATATACCAATGAAACGATAAACAAATAAAACGATCCTAGGGGTCGTTTTGAAAGAACGAAAATAATTATTAAACGAAAAATGGTACAAAAAAATGGCACGAAAACGAATAAACGAGAAAATCAAAATAATAAATACACGATAAACAATTGAAACAATTGTCATGGGAAACAAGAAAAGCCAAAATTCACACTTGAAAAGTACGAACAAATAAACGAGGGGGGGGGGTAACAACAGAACGAAAACGGTTTATCATTTTTTTCTTTGAAGTTTCTAATAGCAAGGCGTCTATTGAAGGAAAGAACAAGAAGTTAAATAAACCAGAAACTATGCAAGAACGGAAAAATAAATAAATAACAATCTAATCAAACGGTGATAAGAGGGGAGGGGGAGGTAACAGGAAAATCCGGGGAAGAAATGTTGAGGAAATGTAGCAATTTGAAAAATACTAAATGAAAAACAAATAAACGTTGAAATGAAATGAAACAAAATCTAGAAATTTGAGAAAATCAATTATATTTTCAAGAATGAAATTGTGTGAAATAGATATTATGTCAAGTTGTATTATATATTTAATTTTTACTTGAACCAAATCTCAGAAATATTTTCACTAGATGATGCAATTACGAAATTTCACAAGCATTTCCATTTGACTTTTCATTGAATTATAATCATTTTTCACTTTTTTTTATAAGAACGAAACAATAAACTGGGGCGGGAGTAACAAGACAACGCACATATTTGTCTTTCTTTTCTTGGGATCTTTTAAAAGCAGGATGTGTATTAAATGGTTGTGGGTTAACGGGAAAACGCAAATACAAGAACAAAAGCAAAAAATAAAGCAAAATTTACATATTTAAGAAAATCAATCATATTGCTAAATAGAAAACAAAATGCTAAATGGAAAGAATATTTGCTAAATATAAAACAAAATAAACGAGAAACAAATTAAATAGATTTTGTGTATGTATTATGTTTTTGTAACATTTAATTATATATATTAACGATAATAATGAGCGACGTTTGGATGTCATCTTAATATCATTTTCAAGCTAAACGAAATAAAAGACGTTGTCTGCCTAAATAGAAAAATAGACAATAGAAAGATTTTTTATCACGTGATGAGAATTTTGGCGGTTCGGATGATTGGCGCCAAAAAGGCTAAGTAAACAATTTGCCGGCGATGGAATCTGACTGCTTGTTCAATTTTTATGTCGTCGTTTATCTTTAAACATCGCTCATTATTATCGCTAATATTTATAATTAAATTCTACAAAAATAATATTATGTTTTTGCTTTTTATTATCAGCAGTATGA
>JAYJMH010009806.1:0-23939 GCA_036873815.1 Phacellophora camtschatica
AATCAATTGCGTCAAGTTGTTTCTTTACAAACAAAAGGGAAATTAGGAACGATTCAATCATAATTATAATAATTTTTGGATTGCGAAGGAACACGTGATTATTAAAGTGGTTGAAGTTTCAAAGCAGTTGAAATTACAAAGCAGTTGAAATCTCAACGAGTTGATGCCGTTTCAAAATTGTTGAAATCATAAAACAGATGAAATCTCAATGAAATTTGTTGAAATTTTGGGAAAAGATCTGAAATTTAGCATATCTATGAAATTTAAGTTGAAATTTGGACATGTGTCGAAATTTTGCACTATTGATTTTTGACGGGAGTTGCGCCTCATGTGCATATTCAAGAAGGCAAACAGATATTACGGTAACGTGGATGAATCATTTCCAAGGTTTTCTTAATCTTAAAATTAAATCCGGACAAAAGATATAGTCAATAGAAAGGATGTCCTTGTGCTAAATTTATTTATAGACGCATATACCATAGACGATATTTCTCTATGAATAAGTTGTTTGATGGATGCCCAATTTAACATTTGCAGCAGTGGAGCTGCAAGGACATCAAAGGAGTAACCAATTACGATTAGGGCGGCACTATTTTCTAATTATTGCAAGGTGTTGACTTTAAAGATCCCACAGGATCCTCATACAGAACAGCAATAATTGAAATGAGGCTGAACGAAGCTTCTGTAGGCCTCTATACATATTCTTCTGTGATTATTCTAGTACATTTTGTTTTGCGTATTTACTAACACTCAACTCTCTGGAGACTTTTTTCTGGATGTTTCTAATCTGCCTCTCACATTTAAACTGATTATCAATAATCAAACCTAGATACTTCGTTTTGTCAACAGAGTTAATAACCTCGTTGGATCTTCTTTACTTTGGAGGCGTCTTTAAAAGCATTAGAAAACAGTACTTTATTTTACTTTGATTACTAGGATTACTTTGACACCAACACCCAGTCTCGTTAGATTTTTGATGCGCTGCCTTATGTGTCGTTTTCAAATTCTTTTTAGAAGCGTCACATTTTTCCCGTTTTCTTATTATGCTGGAATCGTGTGAACGTTATTTTAATCTTTTTAGAATTCTTAACGGATCCCATGTCCAGAATTATTCAGGACTTCCGCAACACCAGTTTTTAATGTCCGATAAATCAATTTACTTTCAAATATCTTCAAAAAATAAAGAAATTTACACTTTTTTGAATAAATTTGTAATTTCAATGCGTTTGTCTAAAATAGTGGAACTTTTGCTAATATTTTAAAGCCTTGGCCAAACGATGCAATACTTGGTGCAACATTTGCTCCACAAATTTGCACGTGTAATTTCAATGGATGACCAAACGATGCAACTTCTCATACAACATTTAAGTAAGTGAGTAAGTAAGTTTTATTTGCCATATAATTAAAACTTTACTATTTGAAATTTAAAGAAAACGAAAAAATTTACACAATTCATAAATTAAAAATCGATAAGAAACGAGTACATAAAAACAAATTTAAAACACAGACCGCTAAACTAGAATGGCAGGGATAGCACTAAAAGATCAAAAAGACATTAATTCCATAATGGTTCCCTTAGATGTATTTCGTGAACAATAAAATTAAAAAAAGTGTAAAAAATAATAGTTCAAATGCATTAATGATTGTGATAAAGTATACATATATCGTTTGTAATGGATATTAATTGTAGATAGAAACACTGTCTTATTTTTTTGTAAGTTTTGCATGTATTTATTTCGTTTGCAGATTTTAGATCCGAAGATAATTGGTTCCATAACTTAGGCCCTAGGTAAGATTTTTGACCTGAGTTACCTTTACGTGAGGAGAGATTTAACTGATCTTTGAAAATCTTCGAATCCCAAGTGTGTAGTATTTTTCAAATTTAAACACAAACGTACAAACTATTTTGTGCAGTTTGGAATTTTTTGGATACCCTGCTTTTGGATAGTCTGCTCTTTGAAACATTTCATGCAACATTTGTATGCTTTTTGGAAACCAAATTGGGACCAATCTCAAGAAGTTTTGATCGAGTATCTTGTTCCTCTGTGCCTTTTGACGAACATATTTGCGCAGAATATACTTGGAAATAAATAAAAAAGAGATTCAGGTCAACTCAACCATGGGAGGAATAAGTATCAAAATAGATTCATTTTGAAATAAAGCGATGATTGGAATCTGATCTTCCAGACCTTCGTAATCCTTATTTGAGAGTCGTGTATGTTCAAAACGTCACCTTTTTCAAACTCTTCGAAATCGTAACAATCGGTCTCATCTCCGGAAATATTCATCTTGGCTCCTGACTTGCGAACCCTCTTTGACCCATTTTGACAAATTTTATGCAACAAATATTAAAGGAATTGAATTTCCGACTGAATTTTTTAACAAAGAACACTCGGGTTATTCATAGTTATACGTTTTTCTCATGACTATGGGCTTTTTAACCGTCCACAGGGCCAGATCAGTTTTACCACTCATACGGACACCACCTGTAGAGGGGATCACATTTGACAAGCAACCAAAAACGATTTATGAAAGGAATATTGCAAAAATAACCATCTCTACCGAGATACATCAAATCTTTTGATGCTTTGATTGTTTTACAGTACTTAAAGTCCAAAGATACTGTAACAGAAATTTCTCTGAAAGAGTTTTCGTTGAAAATGGTAATGAAACTCTGTTTACTGACTGGTCAAAGGGACCAAACTATTTGCTCTTTGAGAAGCACAAATATAGAAATCCGGGATACCAGCTCTAAAGTGTTTATCTTTGACATTTTGAACTGAACAAAACAGGGAAAACAGACAGTTCCTTAAGAACTGAAAAATTATGAAGATAAAAGCCTTTTCCCAGTGAAACTAATACGAAGATATTTAGGGCTTACACAGAGGGTGAGGGGATTGAAAAATGTCGCATTGAAAATTGTCGTAATGAAGTAGCTATCATTTTGGGTAATTAATTTCGGGGCCGGAGATTGCGAGAAATTGGGGGCCGAGACCCCTAAATTTTTTAATAAAGGCAACCCCCTTTACTTTGCCAGAAACGCCCATATCGCACCATTTCTTCAAGGGCAGCGCCCATTCAGTGGTATAATTGGACTGCTTTGTTTGGGGGGCGTTCTGAAAAATTGACCGACATTTTTACATGGTTATTGTTGGTATCTGGGGGTAACACAACGAATTATGACTGAGAGGTTGATAAATTAGCTGACTGGCTAGTGACTACTAAATTTTCTTTCGTCGTACTTTTTTGGATTTTCTTCAGAAAATTTTAAAATTTTGTTGCAACGGGTAGGGGTGCTTACTCCAACGGAAAGCATTAGTACCCTCTAGCCCAACCCTTGTCCAGCCACTGAAGGCCAGAAATTACTGTAAAAGAGGGTAGACTTAAAAAAGATTGAATAAAAAAGAATCTTTAAATACATTTATAACACCCCTTAAAGAACAAAATTAAAATAGAGTCCTTGTACACTAGTTCCAAGAGTCTAAAATGTTTAAATGTCTGCATCTAGCGGCATTTCTATTTATCGGCAACATTCGAGAGACCAATTTTGTCAGTTTGATCCTTCTCCCATGCCAACAGCATCAACTGGTCTAGTTTTGACTGAGAAAGGTTATTTAGGGAGCTTAAGATCGCTCGCTTTTGAGCATTGATTATGGAATTGTTAGGACTAGGCGGTAAATTTTGGCGACGAAGGCAAAATGTCCATTGTCTTTCATTTCTTTCATTGCGACCAGTGGTGCTGTGGATATGTTAATGTTCATCTGATCTGAATCAACTCTGTCCTCAAGAATTTCAGTAAGATTTCTCGTTCTGTGAAAAATGCATTCACATCGGGCAATTCAATTGGATATATCTGAGACAACTGAAAGGCAGCCTCTTGTGTCTCACTGCTGCACGGATCAAACCTACTCGGATCTAAAACATCAAGCAAAGGTTTGAAAGAAGATAAAACAGCTTCTATATTATCTTACAGTATAGATACCATCGTGTCTAGCAATATCATTCTGCATGAGTATACTTTGAGACAAAGATTCTGGTTCAATGTTCTGACAACCTAATCAAGGAATAGACGTAAAAAAATATTTTACCCAAACAATAGATCAAATCCCAAGCAATAGATCTAAGCGATACCCGAACGTTAGATGTTAACAACAACAGAATATAAAAGTTTGTGGGATTGTAAAATTAACTTTTCGTCGACTTTACCACGAATACGGAAATGAAAGGAAAAAATCCAACCATTTTACGTGCGTTGCGACGGTCTGGGCTGGGTCCGCCTCTGTTTCTCCGTATCATCCATTTACAACAACAACGTTTTCAAGATGATGCAGTGCAGCACTGAAGTTAGCAGAAATGGATGAAAAATTTAAATCACACTCGACAAGATCGGCGGCTACATCAGCAGCGAGAGCTAAATTGTTGGCACTGAAGGAAATTATCGGGCCTCTGCATGGAGAACCACCTACACGTTTGCGGCTTACCATGAAAATCCTATAAAAAATAAAATAGGCTAAAATAATAACTGATATAATAACTGATATAATAAAATAATAATAATATTTTAATAATATTTTAATTGCGCTATTATTCTTCTATTAGGGTTATTGGATCCACTATGGCGAATGAATCAGAATGGTTTTCATCCTGGAAGGTCAACTTTGGCTTTCTCGTCAACTTGGTCCTTCTAGCCCTGAGGAGACTATTAGAGGGAATTAAGGCAAAGCAATTACAAGCAGTCCTCACTTTCGTTGATTTCAGCAAGGCTTTTGACTCGATACACAGAGAAAAGTTTATGGAAATCCTGTCTGCTTACGGGGTACCAACTAAAATAGTAGAAGCAATTAACATCATCTACAAAGATACTGTTGCAAAAGTATTGACACCCGATGGAGACACAGTTTTTTTATGTAGTCGCTGGTGTCCTACAAGGAGATACTCTTGCACCATTTTTGTTTATAGTTGCACTAGACTATGCACTCCGTGAAGCCACCAGAGATCCAGAGATAGGATTCATGAAAGAAAAACGTCAAAGCTCTCGGCAACCTGCTGTACACATCACCGACGCAGACTTTGCTGACGACCTAGCCTTACTGTCCAACTATATTGAGCAGGCCCAACTATTTTTACTGAGGTTGGAAGTTGCAGGAGAGAGTATTGGATTGCACGTCAACCACACAAAAACAGAATACATGCTGTACAACCAGTCAGAAGCTGAATTACTGACCCTAGATGGAAAGAAACTAAAGCAGGTCGAAGACTTCAAGTACCTTGGTTAATGGATAGCATCTAGCAAGAGAGATATGGAAGTCAGAATCGGGATGGCATATGGGAAACTCAGCAGCATAACAACAGTCAGTACTACAGGAAAGGAGATTGAACTTGATAGGGCACATGTGGAGGAGAAAAGATGAAATAGTAAGGCAAATGCTGCTTTGGGAACCGAAGCAGGGAACTAAGAAGAGGGGAAGACCAGCACTTACATATGTGGACCAACTAAGGGAAGACACTGAACTGACCACTGAGGAACTGAAGAACATCATGGATGATCGTCAAGAATGGAGGAAACTAGTCAATGATATCCGAGCAAGCTAGAAATAACTAACTAACTAACTATTAGCATCTTCAGATATAGATCTAAATTTAAATCTTCAAAATTGGCTTTACACATACACATGATTTATGGTAGCCCATTAAACATGTCTACTTCTAACCTGTTCAAATCAGTTAATTAAATTCACTTCAATAAATAGGATCAAAACATAAAAAGCATCATAACAATATAAATAGCATCATACTGTATGTCATAGATATACAAACTTGTCTAATAGTCAATGAATAAGGAACCATAGAATTCACTGCAAATGTATCACTATCATAACTCTCTTCTTTCAGTTTTTCTGTCACCTAAAAGTAATAAAAAGTGCAATATTATTCAAAGCTTTTTAATTGATGCTTTTGTTAAATTGTAATTAATTAATTAAAACTATCTGTTGACTCATAGGCTAGTAAGGTTTAAGTATTTTTCACCTGGTCCACATCCTGTGATTAATAGATACATCTTCCAATTACAAACATATATTTTGTTACCACAATTTCAGAAAATTAAAGAAACAGTTTTAGTTCATTATTTTTAAAAGAAATAGTTTTTACTTGATCTCAAATCAGTTTTATGTGTATATTATATTTCCTGACAGATGACAAAGGTGAGGAATATATATTTATTATCATAGACATTCTTCGCGCATAAACAAGAAGACCTTTCCAAAAACCCAACAAACTTTCACTATAAGAGCATATCTTCTAATACTTACTTTCTCAGCACACAATCTAAGGAATGACTCTTCCAACAACCCGAGACATAATGGACAATAATATTGAGTTTCACTGTGTAAAGTTTTGCAGAAACTGTTGTCTTTGTTTGAAGGCAATGTTGTGATTGCAACCTAATACAAACAAACAAATTATGTTTCAACAGTATCTGAAATGTCTCAAAAGACTAAAAATTGGGAACAATTTTTGATAAAATAATATATGATTTGATAAAAAATGTAAATATTTGAGGCAACTTTACTTACTCTAAAACTAGCTGTTAACATTTTTAATTAAGTGGGCCTACCATCAAACTCAGCTGAAAAATATCCAGGGTCCTAGGGATGATGGCAAGCTCTTAATTCAGGTCTGAAATCTAGACTTTAAGTGTAACACCAATGACTCAGAATTATCATACATTAATTTCACTAACTACTTTAAAAAGTTGGTTGATAAACATTTATTAGAGGAAACAGTGCCCTGTTCATGAACAAAGAACAGGGCACTTGTGTACAGAATCTGTAAAGCAATGAAAACTCTCAATCCTTCTTTTATGTAGGATATTTTCAAATTTAAGGTTCATTCAATCACTCTCAAAGAAATCCATATGATTTGTCTCGTCACAGACCAAATCAAGTTACTTTTGGTTCAAATAGTCCAAGGGACCAAAAGTTTGGAAAAGCTTACTAAATGAAAGTAAATCTTCAGAAAACTTTAGTATTTTCAAAAGAATAATGAAAATATGGAGTGGAATTAAATGCAACTGTGATATTTGTAAAATGAGAAGAAAATTTCAAAAATAATTGAATGTGAATGTCTCATAATTGGATATTATAATTTTAACATGACATATGAGGTCATATACAGCATACTGTATAACACACTGCAAAAATATCACTGATTGAGAAGGATTTCTATCTATTTGTTCAAATGGGTGAACAAAGTCACTAAGCTGACGGGTGACTTTGATCAGTCAAATGACATTATGTTTAGAGACAAGGCAGTTATAATTTTGAGGCATGATCACTCTATAGTAGTTTTATTTCAAAATCAAAATTGTTTTTAGTTATAAATACAATGAGGTCTGAATAAATTTTATGTTTGGTGTTGAGCACCTTTTTCAAAAAAGAAAATACCTATTTTAAGCTGTTGTCTAAAGCTTTTCTTCATGCAATTTTAACCATAAAATTCTTTATTGTGATTGAAAACTTTATCTTAAAATCAGTTTGGATCTCCTTTAATCAATGGCCCCCAAGTGGCAGTTACTTTGTTGACATTAAAGTTGTAAAAAGCTAAGTGAACATGCCACCCTGTCCTGCTGAACAAAGTCACCTTGGTTGGACAGTAAATAAATGCAAACATTTCAGGAGTATGGCTGAAGTTTGGCCAGAGTTGGCCAGATAGGGGTGTGCTGGCTGGAGAGTGAAATTGAGTGATTTTATGTCCTATTTCATTGTATCTAAACCAATTTTCATTAATTATAAACTAATTTGGGAAAACAACTGGTGGAGCTGTGATGATATGTTTACATTCATCAGGCCTTAAAATGTGAGAACGGGGTGATTTGCTGCCTGGAGTACCAGGCTGAAAACTTTGAAAAATGCACATGGATGGAAGATGCACATTTTACAATTGTTTTAAAAACAATAGATCTATTTTCATTTCATTATTGTCCATCCTAAAACAGCACACAGAATATCTTCTCTGCACAGTACAAATTTTCCAGTCTGGCCAGAGTGAATTTTCATCCTATTTATATCATTTTCATTGCTCTCTGGTCAACTCCAACCATGCAACTGATATATTTTTTAATGGTACTTCAAACGGCTTAGGCCAGTATGGGCAAGCATTTTCTTATTTTTATGATAGACCCTTACAAAACTTTTTATAAGAAACTCACTGATGAAACCCACAAAAATTAAATTTTTATTAATTAATGAAAAATTGCTAAGAAACTTTTTTAAATTTTTAGTGAAGATTACATAATGCTTAATGATTTTAAAGGGCTTATTCATCAAAATGTTTTGTGTGTATTTTTTAATGAAAATAACACATTTTTGTGACTTCCTTTCAAAACAAAAACTGTATTTCAAAACATTGCATAGCTTTTTTGTTATTCAGTGTCAAAGTTGGCAAATTTAGTGTTTTGATTACGAAATTGAATTTCCTTTGAATTACATCACAATGATGAGTCCTCATAAAACAAATTGAGCTTGTTCAACAAAACAGTATGAAAAACTTGGCGAGTGTGAGTAAGGCAAGGCGTGTTTATGGTTGATCTGGCGTTGCTGGAGCGAGCAACGGAGTTAGCTGCACAAATACACAGTTCATGGAAGGTATTTCTTTTCATAACGTTCCTGATAAAGCAGCCGACCTTGGAAGACATTAAAAGTGGGTACGATTTGTATGCAGACACCAGCCTGGTTTTACGCCAACAAAATATTCGTCACTGTGCTCAATTCATTTTGAAGATAGTTGTTTTTTATGAGAAAGGATGTCATCTTTTTTATGATAGCCCGAGAGGTCTGATCCAATGGAAGTATTTTTTCGAATCTTGCTTCCAAGTCTGCCAAAGGCATACCGTCAATATCTTTCTCTTCTTCATGTTAAACTTCACCTTCGGAAACAATTGCAATAGGCTCGTCTTGATATGGCATTTTCGCAATCACCGCCTGATTTAAAACCATAATTTCACACCTTTTCGGTGGCAGTGGAGTGCTAATTTTGGTATCAAACTTTTCAGGAAAGATTATATTTTCAAGAAATGAAAAAAAATTTCATGGAAAATTTGGATGTGTAAGGCCTTTAATGGAGTGGCCACAGATGTTAGATGATTGATTCAGTGAAGACTTTTATCCTGTACAAGATATACCCAGTTTTTTTGTCATGTTTTCCTTTTTGTTGAAAAAATGAATAGTAAAAAAAGGAAATTTTCATATATAATTAAGAAACTTTTAAGAAACGTACTACCACTGGTGAAAATTGATAAAAAATGGTAAAAAATTAAGAATCTTTTATTAGTCTAGAAATGTGATCACATTTACATTATTATAATATCATACAGTATATCAATTCAAAATCACCAATCAGCCAGTAGGCAGTACGGCAGATAGATATCTGAAAATACTATATTAAGCTGAGAACAATGTCAATATATTACATTGCCTACCATGCATGGAAAATGTCAACATCAAGAGTAGGCGTTTAATAATAATATTATTGAACTGTGTATGTAAACTAAACTAAAAGTGTAGATTAAAATTGGGCCTAAAAATTACCTTTTCATTTTCTCGTGTGGGTGTTTCTGTTCTCTGGGAAGAAATGTGAATGCAATCTTTTAAACAATGTTTTGAAATTCTTGAACAACATCTTAAACAACATTCTGCTTCCCTAAAAAACCCCGTTATATTGCTCATGATGAAAATCAAACAACAAAACAAAACACCAAAGAAAAGCGCATGTGGAATTCTGTGGAAACTCCCGCCAAGACTCACTACATAAGTTCCCTGTACTCTCGCTCTTTGTTGTTGTTGTTTTCGCGGAGGAATACCAGGCTGAGGAGCGAACTAACGACTTCCGCTCAGTGCTTCCGCTCCGCTTGCCCAAGAACAAGAAAGGTTCAATGGAAAGGTTTCACAAAAATTTTCACAGGGAATCAAGAATGCTAAAAAGTATTCACGACAGGGACAGGGAATCAAGAATGTTAAAAGTAATAGTTTGTAAAAAGATGGTGGTGGTAGATACCAGATACTTGATCGAGAAATCGAGAATGACGACAAAGATTAGAGTTCACTCTTTATAAAAACTTATTTTGAGAACGAATAAATTTTAATGCCGGCTTGGACCGGGCATAAGGAACAGGGGGCCAATGGAGATTACGGCTCACATTTTGCAACATTTTAGAGACCGGTTTTTCAATTCGGGGCCAAGAATGGGTGGTGTTCAGTTTCCAGGATCGTCTCGGTTCGCGGGTTTTGCCGTAATTTTGGAACAGTTTTGGTTTTTGGTAAGAAAAATAATTCATAAAAGCTACCCAAAGTAATTTATAAAAGCTACCCATTCTTCCAGGTTTGAGAATTATCATATTCAATCGATTTTCAAAAATTCTCCACTGCCCGCAAGCAACATCGAACAGATGCACAATTATGCATCAGCCTTTGGTGCAGGAGTAAGGCAGAGGAAAAACCGCTAGGAGACAACTATGACAAAGCATGGTAAGCTACCAGAGCACATATATCAAAGACCTCTGATAATTTCTTCCGAAATTTTGCTTGATGCAACAGCTCCAGAAATTGCATCGCGAAGCGATTCCACAAATTGATTCGACCAACTACAAATCAGATAAAGAAGAGAATGTCAGGGAAGATAAGATGTTTTTCAGAATACAAGAGAAATGATATACGTTTAAAAAGCTGCTATGGAGGATTTTAAGTTTTTATCATTTTGCAATTACACGAGTGTTCATAGAAGAGGCTTCAACTTGAAGTTTGATACCTTGTTTGGCAAAATTGACTCAACAATCGCTGAGTTACGCAGATTGAAAGTGAGATTTTTGTGTTTCTTCAAAACAAGAGGCTTTGATGATGACCGTAAACGTCAAAATCGTGTGACTATTGCAAATTAACTTCTTGATGTATTTTGTTAACATTCAGCAGAATTTATCAACATCAGAATGTCATATTCTGAATCAAGCATTGCAAAGTCAAATTACATTTATTCAATACTCAAAATATTCGAAATAACTGGTTTAAGTTCATGTCATAAATGTTTGTAAGATATCTTGTAAGATATCTTCTCTTTTTTTCATTGTGTCATTGCCATCAACGGGAAATTAAATTTTAAAATATCCTTGTGTGTTGTCATTTACTGACCGATACTGTTGAAATGTTAATTTCAAAGCTTCTTTGCCATGAAAAACCAATTTTATGCAATAGAATGGAAAAGCCAACCTCTGGTCTTGAAGAAATTCTCAATGTTGGTTATTATTTGGCATAAATTTATCAAATGCAAATGCAATCAGAAACAGAAATGATAAAGCTAAAGCTCTTCCAAGATCTTTCAAATATGTAGCCTACGTTTCTGGGACACCCTGTATTATTTTCCCACAGCTAGTGGCTCCGAAATTGACGCACTGAAAGCCAATAAAAATGAAAACGATTTGGCATTTAGGATCGATAGAGAGTAAAAATCGGCCAATAAATATTTTTAGAAATATTTTTGAAGCCAATAAACTCAAAGATGCCCATCAATAAAAATTCGCATTACAGAAGAAAAAAGTTCGCATCGCAGAAATTTTTTCAAGCTATCTATCAATACATATACCTATATATATCTAGTCATTGATATTCGTTTTGGTTTTCGGTTTCTTTCGATATTTTGAGCTGGTTCTCAATTTCTTTCGATTTTGAGCTGGTTTTCGGTTTTCAAATGAAAATCAATCGGTTTTTGGTTTTTAACATCCTCCTTAACCCCCCATCATTACTCATAATAAATAAATTTGTTTGTGATTCTAAAAACTACGTTCTTCACGCTCCAATACTGTATTCGGTTTTGCGTGCCAGTATAGGTTTGTATCTGTCAAAAACTGTACTCAAGAATAAGAATGTGTCTGATATCAAAAACCAATTTACAAAGAATTCATTTCAATACAAAATAGCTATGAAATTCCAAATGCTGTATATTAAATCATAATGGAATATAATACAAATCGTAATATTTTTAATCTGACAATTAATGAAAACCCAAAGAAATAATAAAAAACCAATCTTCATTATTTTCTTTATAAAAAACTGGTAAATTATCTAAAAAAAGAAAGTTTTTTCAGTAGCCATTCTTCGGTCAGTTCTTCTACACTCCTTATTTCAAAAACCTAAAACATATTGGAATCAAAAATCAATGAGGTACAAAAAATGATAGCGATAAAAAATAAAACCAACCTTTCTGATTATATAAATTAAAACGTTTTCAAGATACCTGGAAATGCTGACAAAAATCTTGATAAAGACTGCAGACCTTACGCAATGTGTTGCCGTATCGACAAAAATCCCAACACAGGGCTATTTCATACAATACCCCATACCCCCGGTACCTACTTGGCTGATTTGCGTTTTCATTGGCTTGTGAGAAACAATAAGAATCGAAACCAACATTTGATCGAGTCTCGGGAGATTGCAAAATTTGAATATGAAAAGCGGACAGAAATCTCAGAAATAGTAGAATTCGAAAAATGGATTCTTTTGATGAGGCATAAATTTACGAGTTTGCATAAATTTACGCAAAATTTGCAAATAGGTACCTGAGTGAAAAAGCCCTGGGTACGAGGTTGCAAAAATCCTATTCAAAAATACTGACACTAAGTAACCATAAATTGTTATACCAATGATCCCCATTCAGTTTAGATGATACACAATGCAGAAACAGAAATCAAATACTGGGACCTACCAAAAAGTCATGTTTTGGTTCTACATTTATATGAACAAATAAAATCAAACAGAGCTATTCGATAATCAAGCGCATTGCATCTCGGTCATAATACCCTTTCCACCATATTTAGCGAAATTGTCTACTCGAAATGATATTTTTGCATAAAAAGTCCTGGAAATAAAAATGTGCGTTCGTCTTTTCCTTGTACACCCGTTCATTCTTGTAAAACCGCGCACATTAGGAGACATGGAATGTACTCATTTGCCTGGCGTTCGTTTTTTCCTTGTACACCCGTTTATTCTTGTAAAACCGCGCGCATTAGGAGACATGGAATGTACTCATTTACCTGGCGTTCGTTTTTTCCTTGTACACTCGTTCATTCTTGTAAAACCGCGCGCATTAGGAGACATGGAATGTATTCATTTACCTGCAATTGTTGTTTCTTTTGTGTTCATCATCAGTCGCCATTATTTGAATTGTAGCGAAAGAATGAGTTTTGACTTTGCCACCCATTGACCGCCTGCACAGAGTTTCGCAGTGCACAAATGGTGGCGACTGACGACAAGCACAAAAGAAACAACTATTATAGGTAAGTGAGCACTTTCCATGTCCCCTAATGGACGTGATAACACGTTTTCCTTTGATTACCAGTGAATATTTTTCTCAGGAAAGGGAAATAAGGGGTTTCGTGTGACGGAAAACTTGGAACATGTGGAAGTCGATGCGGCGCACTCGAAATTTAGGGTTTCGAAAAGATCGGGCGTAGTTCTGAGGTCATCATTTTCACTGGAGATCGGTTTTTGGTTAAAAAACGTGGCAAGGTAGAAAAACTTCTCGCTAATCATGAGGGGATCTTTAGTCCGAATATGTGCACTGCTCTTGATCCAACCATAGTCAATAGAAAATAAATTTATTTTCTATTGACTATAATCCAACTTTCAAGATTTTTTGAAAAAGTGGGGGGGGGAATCCAATTTAAAATGCCTGTAAGTTTGAAATTAAATTAAATATTAAAATATTAAAAATACGCTACACTCTTTTTTATAAGAACCAGAAAAATTTTGCCAAGATTCGATGTTCTTAAATTTCTAAGAAATTAGGGCTCAAATGTTCTTAAATTGTTCTTAGTTTTGCGCAGTCAAGTTTATTTTTGTGCAGCCGTTATAAGAATGTCAATTCCTCTGAACTGTTGGAATATGGAACATCCCATATTCCACATTCCATGTCTTAGAGATAGCCCATTTAAACCCATACATTGCAATAAAAAGAATTAAAGAGCGAACCAATTCCTTTGAAATAAGGACTCCAATTAAATGATAATTCATTGACAAAAGTTAGTTCACAGCTATAGCTACCATATACCGTAATGAATAAAGCTTGCAATACAAACCTTTGTAAATTCTCCATCCTTAACAAAATGCAGCTTTGAACCAGCGTAAGTCATTTGCATCGTTGGCTTGCCTCCTGAAATTAAAAACGATGTAGTAAAAAAGAAAATTGATGTAGTCATCTGGCGTCCGCATGGAGGAAACAAACTATTGATCATCAAATATAATCCGCTAGAATAAAGTATAATCATAAAGTGCAATAAAAGAAAAACGATAAGAGTCCTTTCCTAAATTAAATGTAGTTTAGAAGTACTACATGAATCTCTAGTTTCCTTGTGGAACTTTTATAAATTTAACATCATTTTAGTCAACAGAATCTAATACTATACTGTTACTGTTACAACAACAAAACTGGAATTACCGGAGTCAACGTTTTTTGGTCACATTTAAACGAGGCCTTTAGGGTTCGGATCATCAAAGTTCAATTTTATAAAAATTTTGATAAATGAACAAAATCAAGGCCCAATTGTTTTGCCCTCTAGTTATTTTGATCATGAAAAGTTGCTTTGCTCTTTAGCTATTTTAGTGAGAAATGCATATGTAAAAGAACGCTGAAACAAAAAATCCAGTAAAAATAAAGTAATAAAATACAGATCAATAAACTCAAATGTAATTTCAAAAAATAATATTTGCACAAAGTATTAACAATTTGATATATATATATATACAGCTTTAGAATTAAAAGCAACATATTTCCATAAAAATGTATTAAAATATAACTTTCTGAAAACACAAAGAAATATTTTGTAAATGTTTCAACACAAAACAGCACAACCCTGAGATAAATACTCGGAATTATTGTCAATAACAAAGGAGCTTAATGATAAAGAGTCCCCTCACATGTAGACTTCTATTTTGTGCCAAATCACAAAGTCCCCTCACATGTAGAAGTCTATTTTGTGCCAAATCACAAATTTTTATTTCGTACTCTTTATTTCGAAGGAGTGCATAATCGAGGGAATGCTTGTCTACCTCACATGAGAAATTTCAGAGGGTGGGATAAATGCAATCCAGTCATAGCATTCAATAATATTTTCAACACCTTTTAGTCATGAAGACCATTAACCAAAGTTTACAAAGAGATAACTTATTTTTGGGCTTTTTTATCTTCACACAGACAATGAACTAGCCTTACTGTTTCGATTGTTATGGACATCTATTGGGTTAATTTTTAGCTTTCAATCAATGAACAGCAGCCTGTGATGGATCAAGGGACTAAATGTTTCAAAGCCACCCATATTCTGAGATATGTGCGAATAATTTAGAGTTTCTGAAGATAACGATTCCCTTTCAGAAGTTTTGAGCTTATTATATGTGCTACATCTAATGCTTTTAATTCTTGGTTGGTTGGTTTCTTTAGAGGACTGAGTGCAGGTGTTGATTCAAAACGTAATAGCCAATTTCGTAAAACGAAAGGATGCACTTATGAAAACATTTTTTGAAAGATTTTTATCAAAATTATTTTTCCAGACCACCGTTTCTAATTATTAAAACTATTTTTCAACAACACATTTGTGAAATGCGTATGTGCAGAGCAGAATAAGTGAGTTTAAGTAGTTTCGGACCGATCAGAAATTTCACATGTGAAGGGGCTCTTAGGCTCCACCAGTAAAAGTTTCTCATAATTTTGGACCAGATTTCACTAGTAGAAGTTTCTTAAAAGTTTCTTAATTGCATATGAAAAAATTCTGTTTTTAATAGTACAGTGTAAATGGAAAAATTCCGTTTTTCACATCTTTTTTTTCAACAATAAACATTAACAAAAACTGGGTATTTAATGTAAAGGATAAAAAGTTATGTAGACAATCTTTGCTGAATTAGTTATCTGACGTGACCCCAATAACACCATTAAGCGCTATGTAATCTTCGCTAAAAATTCAAAAGTTTCCAAGCCATTTTTCATTCACTATTGAAAGTTTCTTAAATTTTCGTCGGTCTCACCGGTGAGTTTCTTATAAAGTGGTTTCTAATTTTTTTTAAACCTGTATAAGCTTATAAAACAGGAAAACTTTTGATTTAATTCACATTGAGTTTTTTAGATTTTTAAAAAGCCCCTCAATTCGCAGAATTTATAGACATGTGATAAAAATTCTCTCCTAAATCTCAGATGTGAAAGAACTTGAAAGAAATAGCTGGAACTTCCCTTTGCTCGCATCAGTGTCCAAAGAAATTTCGTTTTTATTTTCCTGAGGTCTCTCCTCCACGGAGTATTTTCCTCCACAGTGACACATTTTTATTTTTTACTGATTAACGAAACGAAATAGACTTGGTGCAAGTCTAGTGTCCATAAAAAAGAGCTATTCCGACAATAAAAAATATGCCGTGGTTAAAGTTCCGTCATTGTCGTTCATAAAATGACTCTTGAACAATGAGATACTGTTTTGAAACGATAGATTTTGACGGAAGAATAACCACCGTGGTAAAAATTCCGACATAAACAAAAGATTCTGTCGGAACAATCACCCCGGCCTAAAAAATATATATTCTGTACATACCTGTCGGGCTGACAAAAATAAAGCAAAGAGGATACGAAATTCTACCATCATCATGCTTCATGACGTAACTGTATATGATATACCTTTAAGAAATTGTAAAAGAATATAAGTTCTGCTATTTAGGGATTGAGTGGGGTACCTCCCTAGGCCTTTTCCATAAACGTTTGGAACCTATTGCCTTATACCAAAGTGAAATCTGGGCATCCTTAACAAATCATTAGATAAAAAATATCCAAACTCAAAAGATTTATTGAACTACCTGATCGAAAGTGAGATCATGAAACCTCACATAAAAGCTTTAAAGCTTACTCTAGGTCTAAAGAGAAACTGCTGAAACTTGGCCACACTTGGGGAATTTGGAGAATTTGATGAAGTTCCGTTAACCTCGTTAAGGTCTTAGACGAGCCCTAAAATACTGGCACCGCCTAGCCAGCTTAAATCCTGATAACCCAGCAAAGAAGCGTATCTTGAGTTGGATACCAATTCTGACTAGCTCAACTCCGTCAGAAGTCAACAAACAGACGATGGCTATGAAGGATATTTGAGATAACTCTACCAGTTACAGTACTGCCCAAGTAAATAAACTGGTCAAAAGTAAACTAAAGGAAATGTTTGCTCACTTCTGGGAAGTCACCGACATGTAAACATGACTATCAAAGCCGAAAAACCATTGCGAAATTCAGATACAATGACCACAATCCTGTGCTCAACAGTGCTCAATATGTAGTCTTGACGTGATTGAAAATGAAATTCACTTTTTAGTTGAATTCCCTGCATACTCTGCGGTCCGTCAGAGTACATTAGGTAATACCATGGATATAAATTTGGGATAAAAAACACAGGGCAACTTTCTTAGCATCATGTCATTCCAGGATAAAGACCCAACAAAGATAAACTTAAGAAAATTGTCCAGTTTCTCACATAAGCCTTTGATTTTAGAAATAACGTAGAGTGTCACCAAACAAAATTCATTCAAATGCCAATGTTAATTAAACCAGCTACAAATCAATTGTACTTAACAAATTGATAGTGTATCGTTAATTTTAGTTTTTGTTTAGTTTTAGATTCCCATTAATGTTATTGGATATACTCCTGTATTAGTTTAGTTTTTACGACCATGTACTTATATACAGTATAGTCAGTATAGTCAGTATAGTGCCTCAAATTCAAATTCAAAATAAGATAAGAATATTTTAAATACCAGGTATCAAAACTAATTTAGCCTGTTCCAAACTTTCCACAAGTTTTATCAAGGCAGCCAAACATTTTGAGTAGAGAGCATAGTTGACATTTGGAACCTTTTCGTTGCACCTTATAAGCTTCCCAAAAGTAATCCTTTACGCATACAACATGAAAATATTGGTTTAAATTGCTTAAAATATAATATGACAGAATAAAGTGTCACTATTAAACACAGATTGTCCCTAAAATGGAACAAAAATGCTGAACACTATTTCAAAAATGCAATTTGATGAAATTACGTTTTGACAAACCTTGGCTGATGAGCAGGAAGTACACTTGCAATGTCATCTATGGTCGGATTTTCAACTTCCTATGCAATAAAAATGTGAGAAATCTTGGAGAAAATATAAATAAATGTTGTGTCTGTGCATTTTGAATTAATATGATCAACTAGCCTAGCCCCCCTCCCCCCTTTACAAAATTTGGCTCTACTCTACTAATCCTAGATGCATGATTTTAAATAATTACTATCTTATGGTTACAATATTTGAAAGTACTCAAGAACTGTACATAAAAAAATACCAAATCCAATAAAGATAACTTTAATAAAAAGGAAGCAGTGGTTAGAACACGCTGCCACAAATAGCAATCAATTTAGATTTTATATCGAAATTTCATTACATCTAACTCTTCCATAAGATCAGCATCTTCCAAAATCTCGAATTTCTCCATGTCAATCTTTACTGCAACAAAACATACGAAAATTCAAGCAAATTTCAGGAAATTCGAATATAATGACAGGAATTCTTTTTAAATTATAAGTGCGGCCAAAGGCTTCCTCTATATTCGTTACCTACGGAAATTTTCGATTTACATTACTGTCTGTTAAGAACTGACAGCAGTGGCCTTGTTTCCCCAAGTCCATCTCTTGTTTTGTCCTGTAACGTGCAGGCGAATATGTCAATTTTAAGGCAACTTTTCAACAAAGTTAGTAACTTTTTTAACTATAAAGATTGTATTTTATAACACTGAAATCAAACAGCAGCACTTTACTGACTATATCGGAAATAATGATATAATAACTATTATTTACAAAAAAGTCCAAAGTCATCAGTAAGTAATAATGAGAAGCCAAAACAAAAAAGTGTAAGTCGTGCATAGGTCCGCACAATGCCCGTTTCCTAACGCACATGGTCAAAATGTCACAATCGATATTTATGCTTTGTAATAATGCGTGCGTGTAAACTCTTCTCTCTCTAATAATCAATCGTGCAAATCTGAAAATAACACAACCCTTTCCCCTCTACATCCTACTACATGTGGAATATAAAACCAAATCACAAATTAAACACACTTTCTGTCAGAGACAAGATTTTAAGTGTCAAAATATTTTTTTTCAACAGTTACAGTTGCTGTCAGGGTACCAATGCTTACTTCATCCATCCAGTGGCAATTTTTGAAGACATGACCTTGCTTTAGAATTGTAATTTTCAACAATGGGTAGGATTATGCATGAGAAAAAGAAAACATTTACCACAATATTGTCTTTGTGCAATCAATTAACCATAAAAATTCAAAACATAATTAAAATACAGGATTGAATTTAGCCCGTTTACAGTAAACATTATTTTCCTCACCAATAATAACAGCATTTGTCAGCTCTTTTCGCAATCTAAACACCTTCATCTTAGCCAATAATTCTGGGTTGATGGAAGCAACTCTTAAATCAGCAGACTAAAAAATTAAACAATTTATTTATTATAAAAAGTAAATTTAAACAAAAAATAGAATGGAACAGGAATGCCGAGGGGTGAAAATAGTTGTGACAAACAAGTGGTAAAAATTTCTGTTTTCCTTTTCCAAAAAATAAAGCTTCTTCCAAAGGATTATCGGTTACTTCATTGCTTCCTTCATCGGTTACTTACTTCATTCAACTATCGATTACTTCAAAAACCAGTCTATCCGACAAAGATAAAATAACTGGTGTGTAAAAAACAAAATGTTACGGATTGGCCTCCCCGCCGATAGCGATCTTACACAAACGTATAGGGTAGAGGGTACACAAACGCATATTACGCAGGCACAACTCAAAAACAGCACATTTCAGAAACAGAGCTCTAACCGGCACAATTTGACAACGGTGTTGTGTGAACACTCAAAAACGATAAGCAAATGGATTCATGAGGTTTTGGTTGCGTCACATTCTTTTCCAGTTTCAAATTTTGTTGGTATCTTGTGAACGTTGTTGTTTGAAAACATTGAAATACATACATTTCAAAATACTGTTTACAAATAAAATCCCTATTGTCCAAATTAACATTAAATGGACAACAGTAAAAACACAATAATTTTTGCTTCAACTTTAACAAAAACAATACGCTAAAACCTAATAATTTGTAAAATTCTTAAAGAATATTGCATGAAATTTTTTATAAGGAATAAAATGTATACAGTGCAAATAAGCATTTTTAAGATGTCATTCCAGTAACTTTTGTTTGTTTGAAAAAAGAAAACTGCTCTTAAATGTGCAGATGTCTAGAAAAAGATAAATTGTCTTAACAGCTGATGGCCTAAATATTCTCATGACAAAATGCTAGTTTAATGGTTTTCCTAACCATTCACATCGCCTTTGATTTTCATGTTGACATAATTTCCAGCTTTCAACCTCCATATCTTGGTGAATATATAACTTTTACAGAAATTTCTGGCTTCAAGTTAATGTTTCTAGATTGGAAATATGTAGCGCTTTGCTTGATTACTGTTGTACTTTGCTAATATTTTAATAAAACATTTGCAAGGGATGGTTCAAATATAGGCCATCAGGGCCTAGCCTCCTTCAAAGGAAAAGAGTTTACCTTACAAGCATTATCTTATTTTCAATATTTATAACAAAAGGCTCAGTTTTCTAAACTTTTGGCCACAAATGAGTTGATCAAGATATGATATAAGAAAAACTGAAGGGTGCAGCCCCCAAACTCCCCTAAAACGGCTTGTTTACCCAAAGAAGATGATTTTAAGATTTTAATCCACCCTTGCATTTGCATTATGGAAATTTCAAAACCATTAATAACATATAACAAATATATGATCCTGCAAAAAACGTTACCGTTTCTCTGTTCACCAAAAATATGAAAATATATCACTAAGTTTGAGTCCACAAGAGTATTCGTTTTAGAATTTTCAATCTTGTTACGCTATTTGTGTGCCTGGGGTAATATTACATGATGTAATACCTTTTAATAAAAAAAAATACAAAAATGTGATGTCATTAAGTTCCATACATGCAGAATTAGGAAAATTGACCTGTGTTTAACTTGTAGAGTGTCACATGATATTTTGCACAAAGGTAAAATGTCATCCTAAAACTAAGCCATACAATTAATGAATTTTGAAAATTTTAAAAAGAAAAAACTTACCATTATCAAATTTTGATAATCACTTGATCACTGTTTAAAATAAATTAAGAAAAACATTATCTATTAATTGAAAAATTTACATTCTTGAAATGTATAATATTTCAATTTTAAATATCAAGTAATATTGATTTTCCCAAGTAAAAAAAAAGACAAAAAGAGATCACCATCTCAATTAACAACAAACCCCTCTCTGAAGCTGTGCACACAAAATGTCTAGGAGTTTTAATTGACAATAAATTAACATGGAAACCACATATCCAGCAAGTTAACTTAAAAATAAGTAGATGCTTGGGGATCCTCTCAAGACTACGGCATACTATACCAAAGGAAACATTAAAAAGTATTACAATGCATTCCTTCTACCTCATATTAATTACGGACTGACTAACTGGGGAAGCGCACCTAAAACTTCACTAGAACCAATATGTAAATCCTAAAAAAAGGATTTAGATTTATCCTCTGTGTATCAAAATCAGCTCATAGTAAGCTATTGTTCAACGTTTTCAATTGCCTAAATTATGACGATTGTTTTAAACTTGAATGTGCTAAATTCATGTTTGATGTATGGAACAAAGACCTTGATAACAGTTTTTGTGATCTCTTTTATAGCAGCACTCACGAGTATCAAACAAGACTTGTCTTGGCAAATTTCTTTTCCAAATCTAAATTTAGAACAGAAAGTAAAAAACGTTTTATGACAGTCAAGGGTGTACAAATTTGGAACGAAATTCCTGCTGATATAAATGTACATCCATTGTCTGGAAGGTTGCAACATTCAACACTTGTTTTGCATTGATTTCTAGCATAACATAACTACCCCAATCTTTACAGCAATTCTCCACAGGTAGTGCACAGTTTTGGATGTATGTTAACATTAAAGAGATATTAAAATACATTGATTGGCTGTTTCTAAGAGCCCAAAAAAGTAAAAATGGCATTTTCATCTTCCCTTTTTTAGAGTACAATTCTCAAAATAATTCAATGGCCATTACTGCTTGCATAAACAGACTCTGTATATTACAGATTGCTTTGTTAACATTGTGGATGTCATAGCAACCAAAACAAAAGAATCACATGACATTCATGTGACAAAGCATAAAAATTTGATTTATTGAACTTAGAATTTCATTCATTGTTCCATTGTAGTGTGATTGTCCAATTTTGTTTTGATGGCGAAGGAGAACACTTTTCATTTAGCTGTTTATTTGACATTTAATGGGCAAATGGCAGCATTATTTGAACATCATAGAAAAATAGCAAGGAAAAACAATATTATGTGCAGTCTCTACTGATGTTTTGTTGATCAACAGAAATGTTGATCAACAGAAATGGAGATACCATTCACAACCACTGCTGAAGTTTTGGAGAAAGTATTTGAAAGAGGAATGTGCTTCTTTCTTTTCCCTTTTTAGCAAGATGTATTTTTTTGAGCTGCTTAATTTCCCCTGAAAAGGTTCCCAATCATGACTGAAGCTACAGTTATTTACTGACAGAGCTTTTGGTTTGAAATTTTGTTTCTAAAACTGAGACTAAGAGGGCTTTCTTGTGGCCTCTTTTATTGATGTCACAGCTTATGACTTGACATCTTCGAAGATATGGATTATTGGATTCCCTCTGTCATAAAGTCCCTCATGCATTTTATTGATCTATTTCCCTAAAACATATTTGTTTACTTTCTCTTTTGTAAAGGCTATGAATTTCTTCTTAATGAATGTTGCAAAAATCACTTTCAAAACTAAAAAGGATGCATAAGAGAAGGCACCACCAAATGCAACTGTCTATTGACATTAGACTCATTAAAAAAAAAATGGCTGCATTTTATGATGCAGAAAAATGCTGAACGTCAAACTGAGCAAAATAGACAACACTACTTTTGCAATTTGCAAGCATCTTTTGGAAGTAAGCAATCAATAATCATGGTTTGGTTTGAATGAGGAACAAAGGTGAATGAGGAAATGCTTTACACATCATCAACGCATCCAGTAAATTCGTTGTGCTTTACTTAACTTAGGCCAGCAACTTCCTAGAGTAGAGAGAGCAGAAGAGGGTTCTTGGTCATTGACATTATTATATTAACAAAGGTCAATTGCTTCCATTCCATCCACTTTCAAGAAATATATAGAAATGAAAAAACAAATATTATTCAATATTGGGCGGTACATACCGTTCTCTTTGTCGTAAAATCGTAAATAAAGACAGCCAGTTAACAAGGAAGCCAGTTAACTGTGAATGATAACAAGGAAGAAATCGAATTTTGAATTTTGGATTTAGACTCCTTCGTGTAAGATTTTTTTTTTTTCACAAAAGTAATGATAATTTAAGCCTTCATGTATGCATCTTATATTGTCCAGAGTCATGTCTCTGAGCATTAGCACTGCACAACAATGCCAAGATAAAAACTTCAAATGTTCTAAAATTAACCTGACATTATGGTAGCAGTGTAGAAGTGCATAGGTCCTTAGTGTACATAGATTGGAAGAGCAGGTTATGCAAGCCATGTACTTAGGTCCTTTGTGTACAGAGGCGTAGGAAGCATTTGAATAGTGAGGGGGCACAAAATTTGAAGGGCACTTTGACCACATCCCCAGTTTTAACCCTATCTGGACCGGGGGCACAGCTGTTACGACGGGGAAGTCAAGTCTGGTATATTTTTTTTAAGGCCGTTCCGCCACCTCGCGATAGAAATTTATTTATAACTCCCGTTCCATATATCCGATTAAAACGAC